>JAJGRW010000427.1:491465-554223 GCA_025461045.1 Carex parvula
CTGGTTCCAGCTCTTTCAATTTAGAATGAGAGAGTCTGGCAGGTATTATACAACCAAACTATGAGTTTTTCTAGATATGCTACAAGATAATTGACCTATACATGAAGGTTACCAGAGTCCGACGTACAACCCAGTTAAGAGGTTAATCTAGGGTCGTAGCCAGGGTATCTGAAAAATCATTAAATCAGTGTATTTGGCAGACATTAGTTATTTCAAATTTAGCACACTTTGATGCGTTAAAATCCACAATTAAAAAAACGGCTATCTTTCAGAAAACACAAAGCCGCCTTCTCTCAGCATTAAAAGTTTCCCCAGTCAAGCTTCTCTACATCCTCTTTAATCCAACTCCAACAAAGAAGAACGATCATCTTTGAGAAAATCACACAACTTATCAGGGATAATTTCACAGTAGAGCTCTTTCAATTCGATGAGGGAGTTGGCAGGTAGGTACAACCAACTGAGTTTTTCTAGATATGCATACAAGATAATTGACCTATACGGAAGGTTACCATAGTCTTTTTTTGTTTGCTTGATCAAAATATTTTATACATGAAAAGCTGGTGCCCATCTTTTTTTGTATCTACACAACATGCTCATCAAACTTGGCCAGCTTGATGAGCTCATCAACAGCATCAACCAAGTGATCAAGCTTCACAACAAACTCGATTAGTTATGAAACAAACATGCGGGATGACAATGCCTTCCATGCTATTTGGATATTCTGCTTTCTGTCATCCTCAAAATTTTGCCCCGATCAATTTTTCGTGCATCTCCATTTCGGTTGAGAATTGATTGATGGCCATGAATTCAACCTTCTTGGCCTCTTTCAATAATGCATTTGTGCAAGCATTAGTTTTGGGCATGGTGTGATATCCGTGAGATTTAGTGGAAAGCTGTTTCTCAAGGTTGTAAATAGGATTGAGTTGAATGCTCCAGATGTTGCAACCGGATATATAGAGCCGTGAACAGATTTTAATATGTTTATTGTTTCAACAGGATATGCTTCATTTCCCTTAGGTATTTGCCAATTGGCAAAGCAGGCTCGGTGGCTCGAGATGCTGCCTCGCTAATTTCTGGTTCTGCGACCAATTTCGTGCAATAAATTTCCTGGAAATGAAGAAATAAACATCATCAACTTTGTGATCCAAGTAGGGTTTCTGTAATCTGTATTTTTAGTAGAGCAGGGTTCAAATGCCTCATTCGTGCCTCACGTTCTTATCTCCGTTTTCAAACTTCAAATAGTTGGTTCAAACTGCTCAATGTGATCTTCATTTTAAAATGTGCTTGGAGACCAAATTTAATATTTTTGAAACTTTTTTACTATGTTTTTAGATAGGAACAAAATCACTATTTTTGGATGGTCTACATCATCTGAAAAATAATGATTTTGTACCTATCTAAAAAATAGTAAAATGTTTTCTAAAATATAAAATTGATTCTCCAAGACATTTTAATAGGAAGATTATGTTGAGCAGTTTGGATTGACTGTTTTAGGAGTTTGAAAGCGAAGATAACATGAGAGATGAGGCAAGAAAGACATCACGTATTTGAACCCCACTCTTTTGTAAATCGGTTTATTTTTTCATGTAACAAAAACCTGAATCTTTGAGTGAATGCATCCATGCAGAGCCATAACCTCATAGGCACAATGGCGTAGTACAGAACCAACTTTGACATATTGCGGCCATGGATAGAAGAGTCGAAACCTCCCATGAGGCGGCCTCCCATTTTGCGGGTTTTTGCCTACAAAAGTTGGAAAATGCATGGCTAATAAGTCAAGTAAGGTGTGTAATTCAAACAACATTTGATCACTGGTTGTGTATGGCTCCACCAGGAAATCAATTCTTGCTGATGAGTTCATAGTTGCTTTGCATTTTTGAAATGAAGGCTCGTCGGTGATAAATTGTGGGAACCCAATATGCCCTGAGCAGTTGGCGTCTATATATTTCTTCACACATTCTACAGCAAAGATAAGAACTTAGCTAGTTCATAAAAAGCTTTTCAGGGAATTTCATATTTCTGAGAATTTGTTTTCTTGAAAGTTCGTTGGTTTAGTGTGCCAGTAAACGTTTCAGCTTATTTTTTTATATATCCAGGGGAGCACTGAAATGTTTCACTTGTTGAATTTTTGGGCCAGGGAGTAAGATCAATGTACGCCTGCTCTCTTAGACTAATAAGTGATTGATTGGGAAAAGCATGAGGCATGAAGGAATATCACTGCTCAATAGGAGAAACTACTTGACAGTTCCTTTTTCCTCTATATTTTATTCTTTGAGTGAGGCTATATATGGTACTATGCATTGGGCGGATTGGTCCGTACTATGGATCAATATCTTCATTTTCAAAGTTTAAATAGTCGATCTGAACCGTTGAACATGATCTCCGTATGAAAATGTACATGTTTATCAAATTTTACAATTTCTTACAATTTTTTTACTAATTTTTTTAGATATATAGAAAATCATCTGATCCAAAAAATTCTAGACCATTCAAAAATAGTGATTTCTACCTATCTAAAAAGTTAGCAAATAAATTAAAAAAAATGTCAAGTTTAGTCTGCAAGTACATTTTTATCGTGTTGAACAGTTCAAATTGACTATTTGAACTTTGAAAATGAAAATATCCATCCATAGTACGGACCGATCCGTGCTATGAATAGTACCATAGCCTCATTCTTATTCTTTTCATTTTACATAAGAAAGATATTTTTATGCATAAGTGTAAGGACATGCTAATATTTGGTAGAATACCTTCAAGCGATTCAGCGACAGCGTTAAAACTAGCAACGAACTCATTGTGGAGTTGCTCACCAGCCCATATTGGGCAAACAAGCACATTCATGATGACGGCAATGGAAGCACCAATCGCGATGCAGTACAGACGTGTCAGTGCTGTGAAAACCGGGTTGCTATTTCGGTAAGCCGAGATTATGATAAGACAGTAGGTAAAAAGAGTGACCCTAAAACAGTGTTCGTAGGGAACCAAGGGTGGCCATATCTTCATAAAGGATGTCACAACAGCTGCATGTTCATGAATAATTTAGGAACTCATCAAAGTGTTTATACATATTAGATCAGTATTAGTTTTTATATATTGTACCATTCCATACTGATTAAACATAACAGAGCAAGCATGCATGTAATGGTTCCTTTCTCTATATCTTTTTGCTTTCTTGTTTGACAAAATCTATGATTCTTAATTTCTTATTGTATAGAGGAATATATTCATAAACACAAGGATTATTTTCTCCAGTTTCATATTCTACCAATTAGAATTTATACCAGTATCAATAGTCAAAACCAAACAGCACCCAACCCAATTTACGTACTGATCTCCCTCTATTTCTGCTTTCTTTTTGTTCTATTTTTATTTTTACTTTCATTCATGATTAACTAAATATGGTTTTAGAGGGAATAACATCTCAGTCACCCGTCTCCCCGGTATGATATGAGAATCATAAAAATATCCATTACATACCAACAAGAAAAATGCTGGCACCAATGATGTACGGCTCTGCGGCATGCGCAGAAACTAGAATTATTTGGATCACCATAAGAGCGCAAATTCCTGCAACCAAGGTTCCCGCAGCACGGTTAAATCCTCTATTAAGTGTGGCACCTAAACAACAGAAGACGAACAAATTACTTGTTAGTAGTTGAATACTTGAATAATGAGGAAATGAACTAGTAATTTTAATATGTACAAACCTACTGTGTACTCGAACATGACAGCCACCGTGAGAATAGCATAGATAATGTTTGTACCAAAAACTTCATACGGCTGGCTGATTAGTATGAGAAGCGATACTATAATCATGGCAAGGCCCACTTTCAGTGAGAATGCAACTCCATGTTTATCTTCTTTGGCAAACTGCCACAAATCTCTAATATATCTACAGATTATAAACCGCTCTTCGTTTCTTGGTTTACGGACGAATTCTGGTAGAACAGTACTTGGCGACAATGTCACGTCAATCCTGATGCAGTGTTTGTTGTGCATTCTCTTGTGAGATATGTTGTAATGGAATGGAGAATTAATAGGTGCTATTACTGAAATCTTGCTAGTTGTTGCATGAGAGTGAAGGGAATTAATGGTCACTAAGAGATGCTTGAATTTTATAGGCAGCTGATGGCCTTTGTTTCATTAGACTCAGGGTGGAATCAGACTTTCGAGTTTTAGGAATCAAATACACATTGGA
This sequence comes from Carex parvula, assembly GCA_025461045.1. Lineage (NCBI taxonomy): Eukaryota > Viridiplantae > Streptophyta > Magnoliopsida > Poales > Cyperaceae > Carex > Carex parvula. The sequence goes on from JAJGRW010000427.1 coordinate 495,664, forward strand.
GATCAATCATCTAAAATTTCATGTGTGTGTGCATTAATTTTACAGTACTCATAGCATTTAACTGTAAACTATATAGAAAATCATGTATAAGCATATAAATTTTGAAAATAAATGAGGTTCAATTGACCTCATTCACTCCATGTAGATCCGTGTCTGATTAGACTTGTGGGAGGTGCAAAACCTGGGAAAGAATATGTTGTAAAGCTAGCTTGGTATCTATGTGCCTACTGACATGATAAGGTGCTCCTTGATTTGTGGTAACTTTTGCATGAACAGAATTAATTAATGAAATATTTGATTTACAAAATCGAACTGCTGAGAGCCAATCGTACCAGATTTGGATTCAGGGAGCATCTGGAGCTATTTTGGTGATTCCTCTGCTAAGAATAATAATCTTTCCACTTCTCTTATGAGAATATGAAAAATAGTAAAGAGTTATGTTATCACTTGAGAAAATTAAATTATAGAGGGTTAATACCTGATATAATATTTCATACGTAATTGACACTTGAGATGGCTCTTGGTAGAGTGGGAAAAATGGCACGGCGGAGCCGGCTCCGTCACGGAACGGCACGGAATGGCACAGCACGCGTGTCAATTACGTGCTGTGATTCGCGTGTCCCGTGCAGTGACCATTCGCGTGCTGTGCCTATCTTTTGAAACTTCGGCACGGCACGTGAAAGATTTAGTCACAGCACGGTACGACACGTAGTCAAGCGATTCACGTGTAATTAGGACTATTAGATATTGATTTAGTGGTGAATCTTGAATAAACCAACCTCAATTATGATTAAATGGTCACGCGAGTCACGTATGGTCACGGCACGTTTAGACACGGCGTGACTCACGTGGCGTGACCATTCGCGTGCCGTGACCACCCCTTGACATTTTGGTCACGGCACGACACGGCACGTGAAAAATTAACTTGATCACGACTCGGCATGACACGAGACCAAAGTCACGGTGTGTTAGTCACGGCACGACACGTTTTTCCCACTCTAGCTCTTGGTAAACAAGAACTTACATGTGGCACGCAGAGTCAGGAGGGAGGGAGGATCAGAGAGGGCTATAAATTAAAAAAGTTACATTTGTGACCATTAAATTTTGTACTTTTTAGAAGTTATGTATTCTTTGGTTCTCCTCATAAAATTAAAGAAGGAATTTCATGTCTACCCTTCAAAAATATGGAAATTGAGTATTTCCCTCTAAATTCATAATATCATATTTACCCTTCTAAATTTCAAAACCACAAATTATCCCAATTTATTACATATTCTATTAAAACTCCTTTTAAATTTAAAGTTCTCATTTTATTCTTTATTGAAAATAAAGATATATAGTCTGTATAAGAAAAATGTTCAGTATTTTAATAGGTTTGTTTCCAAAAACAAATGATTTATTTCTCTACTTGTGATGCATGCACAGTGGCATTTAGTCATACGCTTGTGTGTGCGTCACAAGTAAGAAAATAAACCATTTGCATCACAACCGGCCAATTCGAAGACTGAACATTTCTCATAAACATACTTCATATTTTTTTATTTTTCAAATAAAAGGGTAAAATGGGTATTCTATAAATTTAAAATGAGTTTCAATAGAAGTGGCAATAAATTGAATGAATTTGTGAGTTGTTGAAATTTCGAAGGGTAAATATGATATTATGAATATATATTAGAGTAGATACGTAATTTCAAAAAATTTAAAGGGTATACATGAAAATTTCGTTGATGACACAAAGCATAAATAAATTGGAAATAAAAGTAAAACCAACTTATAAAATGGCATAGTAAATTACCTCGCCAGAGTGTGCCATTTGGATGAGAAAACAAAATACAGCTGAATAAACACTCTGAGTGACGCTATGTTCCTCCGACATTTTTATTAATATCCAAAGTTAATTACAAATTAATAAATTTATCCATGATTCCCGAGTTTTTCTAAAAATGTCCGCCATAAAATGACCGGTTTCCTCTTCCCAGAAACCAGCTATTTTTTTATGGCCGGTTTTCTCTTTTTGTTTTTGTTTTTTTAGAGACACTATGAAGAGCAAGATAATGAAATATAACACTGAAAATTCGAATTTTTTGTTTAAATTATTTATTAGATTACTTCTTTTGATTTATAATTAGCATATTTATACTACAATACACTAGATTACTTAAAATTTTGTTGAATTACACTATTCCAATAAATTATGTTGAATTACACTAAATTATGTTAAATTACGCTAAATTACAATAACTTCACTAATTATGCTGAAATACGGTAAATTACGCTAAACTACGCAAAATTACGCTAAAGTAGACCGATTTTGTGCCATCTTTCATGAATCATAAAAAATAGTAAAAAAGTTTCAAAATAGTAAAAATTGGTATTCTACAAGTTCATTATATAACTAATTTACTGAGCTACTTAGATTGAATAATAGAAATGAAAATCTCAATTGGAAACTTCAACTCAAGTTTTGAGGCTCTTCCCTTAGTTTTTTGGCAATTCTGAATTTTGAAATTCGGCATTGCTAGCACTGACGCATGCGTATTTTTGTAAGCTTTCCGAAAAGTGGTCATTTGCTGAAATCGGACACTCGAGAGCCGTTTTATGGCCGTTTGAAGTTTCATCGTCATTTTTCGCCTTTTCAGTGAAGATATCGTCCATATTCATGTAATTTAGCTAATTTACTATATTTTAGCGTAATGTAATATAATTTAGCGTAATTTAACGTAATATAGTGTAATTCAACATAATTTCAAGTAATTTAGCGTATTTTAGTATAAATATGCTAATTATACATCTAACAAATAATTTAAACAAAAAATTCAAATTTTCATTGTTAGATTTCATTATCTTGCTCTTCATAGTGTCTCTTAAAAAAAGCTAGTTTCTAATTATAAATCACTATGAAGATAAAAGAGAAACAAAAAATAGTTTCTAATTATACATCACTATGAAGACACACAGTAATTTACCGGAATTTACCGTATTTTAGCGTAATTTAACATAATTGAGCGTAATTTATTGTAATATAGTGTAATTCAACATAATTTCAAGTAATCTAATATTTTTTTTAGTATAAATATGCTAATTATAAATCAAAAGAAGTAATCTAACAAATAATTTAAACAAAAAAATCAAATTTTTAGTGTTATATTTCATTATCTTACTCTTCATAGTGTCTCTAAAAAAAAAAAGAGAAAGCTGGCTATAAATGGCCGGTTTCCGGGGGAGAGAGGAAACCAGCCATTTTATGGCCGGTTTGGATATTTTTGGAAAAACTCGGAAATCATGGGTAAATTTATTAATTTGTAATTAACTTTGGATATTAATAAAAATGTCGGTATGTTCCTTGTTCCTCTGAGTGGATAAGGTGAAATAATTGTCGAAAATTCCATTTGAAGATAACAAAATAAGAATGTCCGGAGGAAATGGACGGTGCCATCTAAAGCGACCATAACTTTTGAGAATGGACCGTTACTTTCATTACCCCTTCCCATTGGAGCCTTGAAAATTTAGAGTTTTCATTTTTATCCTAATATAATATTGATTTTATGTATTTTTTAAGACAAAAATTGTAAAAGCTCAATTTTTTTAGAAAATGTTTTGTATATAATTCTAAGTCATTATCACAATAATTTATCATTTTACAATGTATCCTTTCAACTGTCCTATTTATGATATTTTCTTTGACCAAGTGAAATGCATAAATTATTTATTTAAGTAGTAAACTGCATAATTTTCTTAATAAATAAAAAATGAAGGAACCTCCCATCAATTTCTCTCATGGACACACTCCTAAATAGAAGCACAACTCATTGGAGTCTTGGGAAGAGAATACACTTTTAGAACATGATTCCCTCGTCCGGGTAAACATGTTTTTATTTTAAAATTTTATGTTGCAAGAGTTTTATTTCCAACATTTGCTTTGAATATTAATTTTAAATTGTTTTATTGATAATTACAATCAATATTTTCTAGATCCATGTTTAAATACATTGATATTCAAAAAGCAACTCTACTATCATATATATTTTCAGTCTTTATTTAAACCAGAAGGCGATCTATGGTCAAATTAATTAATTAAGATTGAAGATAACTTAATAGAGTGCTAGACCGCTAGTGCTAGGTGACATGACTTCTCTTTCACATTAAAATTTTAAAATTTAAAATTCACTTATCAAATTTGAATTGCTAAAACTAAATCTTCTTCACAAGTGCTATGGACACTTAAAATTTTAATAATTTTTTATATAAAGAGACTGCAGAATAAATAAACAAATCAAATTAGCTGTAACTGATAAATTATAGTTTTTTCATCTTTTGACTTGTTGATTATTATTATTATTTAAGAAAAGGTATTAAATTACAAAGATCGTTACGGCACTTAAAAAGTTATCAAGAAAAAAAATAAAAAAGTTATACAGAAGCACTTAAGAAGTTGAACCGCCTGATTACAGTACTTAAGTACTTGAAATACTAAGCAATATTTTAAATACCGATTATCGCTATATTGCGCTAAGATCTGGAAAAAAAAACTATATCATGAAAACTATATTACATAGTGGAACTAAATATTTATATTATTAGAAAACTGATATTAAGATATACAGTAATGTTTCAAAAAAAAAAAAGATATACAGCAATGGATGTTAGTACTTAGTAGGAAACAATTAGTATTTCCTCATGTGAGAAGAGAACAAACAAAGAGAATTAAGAAGTGTTAACTTGAAACGGCATTTAGGTGGTGGGTTTAGCTTTAATGATAATAAATTCGCGTTGGGGCATATGTTCTGATTATTCTAAAATTAAGAGGAGCCAAAATTTCTACAACATACTGTGAATTAAGTGTGTCCATCTCTTATAGCTTTATGTATCTTTTTGCCATTGCAAGTTGCAATTAATTAATGGATGGGAATTTCCTTTGTCGGGGAATAAATTAATGTCGACTAGTTCTTCCTGACAAGATACAATGTCTTTAATCTTTAACTTAGTATTATTTGACAGAGCATTCCTTTTGTTTTCTTTTTATTTATTTTTTGCTTTAAGTACAGTTCGTTCTTTTCTTTCAAAAAAGGTTCCATAGAAGTGAATTTAAGTACGGAAGAGACTTCTCCTTTATCTTTTTTCTTTTTCTGGATTAATAAATAATAAGCAATCGTTTTGACAAGTTAATTGTTTTAAGAAGTTTGCACCAATTAACAAGCATATTTTAATTCTGCACTCATATGCTTGGGGGTATGTTTGGTTGCAAAACAAAAATAGCTACAATAGCTAAATTAAGAATAACTATTGTTTTTCTTATAAGAATAGTCAAATCTCAAAACTCTTATAAATAACATATTCTAATAAGACAAAAAGTTTAGATTCACTATTTAAGCTATTCTAACACAACCAATTACCGAATAGGCTATTCCGAATAACCTAACTCCAAAAATAGTCTATTCTCAATCCAACCAAACATACCCTGAGAGTGGAGGTTGACAATATGTGGTCAACGTAAGCAATGTCTAAATCAGTAAAGATTATCAAATTAAATAAATTGTAACACGTATAATTAATTTGCATATTCGAAATTATTTAACAAAATTTTTAATATATGCACGAAATCGGATCAATTTGCTCGCATGATGTGTAAACCATATAATGGAGGGGAATTTAAAATAGTGAATCTACTTGCGTTAATCGTTAAGATTACCAAAATTGTCTAAATTAATTCGTTCGCAATGAGTTGAAACCTAAATAGAAGTGTTACAGTCATTTCTTTTAGTCGCTAGTCGCTACAACTGGAAATTTTAATTAATTAATGTAATTTTTTTTTTTTTGAAATAAAGTTAAAAATCAAGCCACTCAGTTATTTTTAATATGCACTAGAGATATCTATTCGGATTTCGAACCTACAACTTGCGACCTCCCCTACAGATAACATTGCTTTTGCCAATAGACTGACCTACTTAAGAACATCCAATATAAGTCTCTCTTATATTACACAAGGGCAGTTTTTAACATACAGAACATAGTTTAACTCTCTCTCACTAGCGGATGCTCAAATTGACCCAATTATGCTCCCGAGGTAACAAAAGCCAGGTAAATATATTGACAGCAGTTTTTGATTCTTGCAGCACAGGCACTAGAATCAAAATAGCACTGTATATGACTCATGCACTGCATGAAGCAAAAATAGCTGTCATATCTTTACCCCAATAGCCGCCATCAAGTGTTGTTTAGAATTAGTTCGTTAATAATTGAAGGATTGTTTGGATTCCAAACAATCTACCGAACTGCATTAAGTATTCCCGAACAAAATACAGCATAGAAATATATACAACTACGGGTAAATACTCACCTGGAAATATAAAAAATAGTAATTCTAACAAGTGAGCATTCGTCAAGTATCAGCCTAATTACAGAAAACAAATCAGCTTATAAGAGCTATGAACGAAGCTAGTTTGAGGATTCAATTGGCATCAAAATATTCTTCAGGGACATAAAATTTCAATCCAATTGCCTGCAAGGTACCAATTAAATAAGAATTAGAACCAAACGAAGAATTTGAAATGAAATGACCCGGTATAAATGAGAACAAGTCCTCTATCATATTTTATCACTATGACGGCTGCTGTATCTTGTTGTACATATACACTTTGGGAGATACAAACTGAATTATACAGCATTATAAAACATATTTTCTAAGAGTGAGGCTACAGTACTATGCATAGCACATATTGGTCTGTACTATGGATCAACATCTCCATTTTCAAAGTCCAAACAATTGATCTGAACCATTCAACATAATCTCCATATGAAAATGTACTTTTAGATAAAATTTTATATTTTTTTTAGAACTTTTTTACTATTTTTTAAGATAGGTAAAAAAACACTTGATCTAAAGATTCCAGATCATTCAAAAGTAGTGATTTTCTACCTACTAAAAAAATAGTAAAAACTAAAAAATGTAAAATTTTGTCGGCTAGTATATTTTCATATGCTATTCATGTTGAACGGTTCAGATCGACTATTTGGACTTTGAGAACGAAAATAGTGATCCGTAGTATGGACCAATCTACGCTATGCATAGTACCATAGCCTCACTCTTTTTATAATATGGTACAAAATTCTGAATATATTATTACCCCTTCTAGTTAATGGAAGCATCTCTTTTTTTTTTAAATCTAATGGAAGCATCTCTTCATTTCAAGTAATTAGAAATAAAGCAAAAACAAGAAAGGAGAAATCATACCTTTGCAAATTCTATGTCTGCATCACTATGATCAGCAGCCCTTCCAGCTGCATCTCCCACATAAAACGATCTACAAAAGAAATTGATACAGGTAGCGATTATCATTTGAAATTGAAGATATGGCATCAAAAACCTGGAAAGTACTTCAGAAATTTTCCAGAAGAACTAAAAAAAATCTCTATAAGAAAGAGGAGAGAATAATAACTGATGCATGTCAATGGCAACTCCAGAATTGAAGTGTTCTTTCAGTAATGTCCACATTCCTATACTTGGTTTGCGAAATGCATCTGCATTTTGTTGGCCTTTATTGCCAATACCACAAGCAATGAAAACCTAGAACAAAATCCAAATAAACATTTGTAAAGTACTATTTTTTTTCTCAAATCATAGAAATTAGCTCAGTGATTCAACACGTAATGAAACATGCCCAAAAGGTAATAAGGAGACCTGAATTGGAAGTTCAACACACTTGATGAAGTTTTCTAGCCGACCTATTTTGGAGTCAACAGCAACTTGTCTCTTATTTTTCCATCTATCTATGTTTGATTCATTTGTAAAAATGACCTAACATAAACAGAAAAGTTGTTATAAAGAATAGAGAAGAAAAACCAATAGAGACATCAGTAAGCAGGATCATTTGCAAAATAGACCAAGTATACATTTGCAAACTTACACAAGATTTACAAGGACTAATTGAAAACCCATTTGGCGGAGAATCCATACAAGAAATTCAGGGCAATTAAGTCATCTTTTGCTCATTTAAGTTGGTATTCACACAATCAGACAGCGATTAATCTTAGTTTGCAAACATGAGAAATGCTGCAGACCTATATGCAAATATGGTAAACACATTATGTTAATCTGAAGATAAAACTAACCAGCTTGTAGCCATCCTCGTACAATCCTTTTAACTTCTTGGGGATATTTGGGTACATCAGAGACCATGCATTGGCACCAGTTCTACAGAGAAACATACAAATACTGACAATTATTTTGCACTTTTTGATGGATAACAGATATTATCAACTTTTGTTGTTAAAAGGAAAATATAACAAAAACAATTTGGCACCGCAATTGTACATAAAGGTCTGCACTTGTCTCATTGCTCATTGAATATAATTTCTAGTAGCAAACTATTTTCTCAATTATCCGGATGCAATGCAAAATATTGGATTCCTATCATAAAGACGTAAAGAATTATAAAAATCATAAAATTTTCTTCCAAAACGTAATAAAATACAGTGCATACCTTCTGACATTGGTGTTTGCGAGACATCCATCAAAATCAAAAGCTGCTATTTTGGCTGAATCATGAAGCCCATCTCCCTGACATAGTAGCGTGGGAGTTAGAAATGCGAAAAGTTAACCTTATTTATATCCGTTGTTTGCAAATACATGCATCTGTTATTGTTTACAATGAACACCCCTTGGTTTGTGATATTGCAAATAAAAAACACCCCATCAGATTATTTTTAAGGAAAAGCATATCCCATTAAACCTGGAAACTTTTGCCACTAATTCCAAGGTTTGATATTTATTTTTTGAGCCAAAAGTGGAAAGATATTAGCTTGGCACAATTAGAAACTCTGTTCCAATATATCTGAACTATTTGTCAATTATTAACAAAATTATTTGAATGACGTGACATGGAAATCTACATGTTTGATACTCCAAAAATGTAAGTTTAAAAAAATTTGACCTTCACATTGAAAATCACGGTCTGGAAGGCTTTCCATGTTGGTGACAGTGTGGCATCCTAAAAATAGGAGAAAATAACAGAACACAATGATAACTTGCAAATTAATCTGTTCAATACAAGAAATATATTATAATGTTGGTGCCGAGGACTTGATGCAGTTCAAAGTGAGAACAAGAAAATCAAACAGAAAAGAAACTAAAAGCAAAAAAAAAAAAGGCCATTTGAAGTTCAATTGAAGATCCTCAATAATCAATATCACACATAAAAATAATCAGTGTGCTACCTTGTAATTATCTTTGATTTCAGAATCAGAGAATTCAATTTCTTGGCCATCAGTGTCTGCAGATACCTAGAAATAAATAAACAGATTGGTACTGGTAAAAACAAAAAAATGGAAATCTTCACATAAGAAAAAGAAAGAGATATAAGGTTCTTATTGAAAAATTAAGCTTGGGTAAATTATTTTTGGCACAAAATATGATTACTGTAGAATGGACCAAAACGGCAATTTTAATTTATATGTATCTTCATAAACACTAAAAAATAAGAAATGAAATATACTCTCACATTTTGCTTCTTCTTCATGGGGGAATCATCTGATTGGCTGGCACCATCACAATCCCTCTTCTTAGTAACCAAAAAAGTTCAGATTAGAATATCTGTGTCAAACTATAACCTTACAATAATCTCCAAATGGGATATATTTGAATCATCAAATCTATGGCAAAGTAATACTTTACAGTGAGTTTTTAAACTACAGGGAGAATTCTAATGGCACAGAAAGTTTTTGCTAGTAATTGTTAGCTCAATGAATTCATTATTTAAGTTAGTTTTTTGCTACTGAAAGAGTACTGTGATTCATGACATTGCTACTAACAAAAACCAAAATAAACCGACCACACTCCTAATTAGTAACAACAAAAAACATAGATAAACACAAACAAAATCTTTGAGAAATCAAAGGGGAAAACCTTTTTATCTCCATTAGAAGATGCACCAGCTTCTAGGTTCCTTAAAGCCTCCTTATCTGCTTTCTAGACAAACAACCCATAAATCCATCATTTATCATTAATTTAACCATACCATAAATCACCACAAAAAAAAAAAACTAATACACACCTTTAGCGAAGCAACACCTACTATATCCTCCACTGATCCAATCGGGTTCGACTTGACTGGAAAACAATCCAAATGGTACCATTTCGTCACGTCGAACCCTTGCGGACCCTTGCCAGAAGATCCGATCCGGAGTGAGCCCGAACCGATACCCTTGCCACAGCCTTTGCACGTGGATCGTCCCGATTTGGCGTACTCCGTCACAACCTTTGTCGGCGCCATTAGAAGGCAAGCGACGAAAAATAGAGAGATTTACGGAGGTTTTCGGAAGAAGTGAAAGCGACACTAGCATCGAAAGAAGGAAAAGATCAAAGGGTACAGACGTGCGAGCAGTGGGATATCTGACTTTTGTTATTCTTAATTTTTATAGGGGGTTTAGGGAAGGCGGGAAGAGGAGAGGTCGCGAGCGCCATTCGTCGGAGAAGAGAGCAATGAGGCGAGAAATAGCCTAATATAATTATAAGGGCCTATACCTAAAAAGCCATTTTATTAAGAACAAAAATGATTTGGGATTCTGACAGTTGGGCCTTTAATTTTGGGCTTTGTTTGAAGCAACCGAATTAATCAGTTTATCTTGGTTCTCTGTTCAGTTTATCTTTGTTAGAAGTTAGAACATTACTATCTAACAGTACCCAATGGAAGTCAATGCCGAAATGTACATTTAATATAATAAACCAAAACTTTTGGTACTTTTAGCAGAAGCGTATTACAGAGAATCTTGTTTAGAGAAAATAATGAATTGTTTAATAGTTCCTTAATACATGGCTAATTAATTTAATTAAGAAGTACAATATAATGCCCGTCAAATTCTCTTGGTTGTTTTGTAGCGCTAGGCTGAGACAGAACATTAATTGCTAGCAACTTTTCATGAGGACCCGCTAAATCAAATTTTTGATTAGACATTTGTTCGGATAAAATAATGAACTTTTTTTATTGTCAATATACTACCAAAGGAATTCTGGTCAAACAAGCAACAATATTATAAAAAATGTTTAGAAAACATATCATAGCAAATATGACCTTGTGTAGTTTTTGTGATTGTCAGATCAATGATTAATTACTAATATATTGACAATAAAAAAAAATGGGTCTGACTTAAATGAACTAGTCATCTAAAAATGGATATTCAGTAATTAAATTTCTACTGTTTAAAAGTAGATGACAATTCGTAAATTTATCGTTTAGATTTGAACTTGATATTGGCGGTACGTACTTCTTTTACCTTAAATACTTTCATAGACATTGTAACTTCGATCTCTATCATTGTGTGAGATATATCCACCTCATTCAGTGTATAAAATGACTATATTGTATGATTTTATATTAAAATTTCTATGCATCTTTCTATTACTGTATTTAAGTTAATAACCTATATCTCAATTTTTTTTTCAACATGTGTTATGTGTTTTCGGGAAGAATTTAAAAACAACTCTATTGTCATAAATTCGTAGAAGCTACCAAAAATACACTGGTTTTTTATTGATGCATATTATTTATAAAATAGTGAAGCACAATGTCATGCAAATTAGTTATAATAAAAACCAATCAAATAAAATGTCCTATTGATAAATCCTTGTGACATCAGATGATGTTACTAATATCATACTTAACCAAAAGGACAAAATTGCTATGAGACCAATTAGTGCCTAGCTAAGTACAAATCAGATGATATACCTCTGGTTAATTTCTTCATAGATAATGTATCAAACTTTTTGTGGTGTGTTTGTGTGAAACAATGAACATATGTTGTAGTACTATTTATTTACTGAAAAGTTGGCAAAAGAAAATAAAAATAAAAGTGATTGGGCAACCCCCTATTATAGGATTTCTCTTAAAAAAGGGACCTCAGTCTCTGTGGTCAATAACACCTCCCACACATCATGGTCAGAGAATAAATATCCAGTACATGTTTTTTTCTCCTTGATGTAGCCATATTTGTATCTTGCTCCCTGCCATGTCCTCTCACTCTTCACACACTTGCTCACCGTCACAAAACACACAAACACAAATTGAAGAAACCCAACCCCTCTCAAATAATGGAAGCTTTTCTGATAATTGGCTAATGGACACGAAAAAGCCGACCATGTTTGTCAATTCTCCTAGCCTCGACAGCCTTCGCTTCTCCCTTGACCTTGAAGCAGATCACTCAGCAAGAGTATCAAAATGCACCGACAGATCTTCATTCCACTTTGATTTACAAGGCTTCGGGTCCGCGGACATGTCTGTTGCTGACCATATGATTCGCAACGGTTCACTTGTGCCTCTAAACCTAATTAACCAACAAAATATTGAGAATGAAAACAATGCCATCCCTGAAGACTCGGTTTTGATTGAGTCACATAATCCGATCGATACTTCGAAAATGCATAGGACCCAATATGGCCGTGTAGACCAAAACCACCTTATTGCGCCGCATTCTTCACCTATCTATAGCCCGGTGAACACTCCACGAGCCTCAAATAATAGGAGTGTCATGAGAGCCATCAAACATAAGTTGAATTGTTTTGAAGGATCCGGGAAGCCTTCAAAAAGGATTGTTATGCGGAAGTACTTGAAAATTTTGCTGCATTTTTGTAAGAAGGTAAAGAAATTCGGAATGATGGTGCGACGAGTGTCCCCTAGAGCGTGTGATGATGCTGCATTTAGAACAAAATCGGGGTGCAGTGGTCCCTTCCCTAGACCGAGTAATGATGACGCATTAATTAGAACAAGATCGGGTTGCAGCAGTACCTTCTCTAGAGCGAGTAGTATTAATGATACCGCATTTAGAATGAATTCGGGTTGCAGCAGTCCCTTGTATGATGCTGGTAGAGAAATTGCCATTAGAGAAGCAATTTTGTTCTGCAAGACCTCTTCAAGGAAGTACTCGGTAAATTTCTAAATGCACCGTTTAAATTCACACAATCATTAAAGCCAAGTGAAACTAAACTATTTAGTAACATATTGATGTTATGGGGAAAAAACTACACAAACAACAATTGTTTTGTTTTTAGTTTTGGATAAGAACCTCACCATCAACGTTTTAAACAAGAAAAATGTATACGACATTTGTGCTTTAATTAACTTCGAAAATTTACATCATTTTTTTTGTGTGCTAAATCCCTATATATTGACAAGGTAACACCACTTCTTTTATTCCCATCATCTCTTGTGAATTAATGCAACAATTTAAGCAGGTGTTTTCAAAGAACTACGTACTTCAATTTTGCAAACAAATATACTGTTTTTTCTTTGAATTTGGAGAGATTTCTCATCGAGCCGAACAAGGCCTTGCTACATGGAAACCGTCTTTTCTTTATTTCGTTTTTGCACCAGCAACTAGCGTGAAGATTTTTAAAGTTCTGAATTTTTGCTGAATGTTTAACAGGAACCTTTGGTAGCTGATCAAGATGAAGAAACTAATAAGTAGCTTCGCAAAATCATGCGGCTTTGAGAAAGCGAGAAATTAATTTATATATAGCCTCGAGAATTAATCTAGCAACTAGTCATAATTTTTCTTTTTCATCGTCTTAACTAGTCATAATTTTAATTGCTCCCTTCATGTAATAAAATAGGCCAATTATTTGTCACCTAATTTGTTTTGTATGCAAGTATAAATTTGTGTAATTGTCATTGGAAATTTCTATTTCCCTTGAAACATATATAGTAAAATTTCACAAACTCCTCAATCTCTTTATTGCAATTGGTAAATGAGAACGATAAATATATATTTTATCTCTCTTAATTGCAATAGTGATAAAAAAAATCCAGCCAATTTATTTTGTTAGCGAATTATGACTTCTTTTGTAGCAATAACACCTCTTATTCAGGGGCGGATCCAGGATTTTCGTCAGGGGGGGCAAAAAATTATCGAATCGGGTTTAAATCCACTAATCAATTGAATACTCGATAAAAATAATGCTTTAACTTATACTTTCCAATGCTTTCACTTGTAATTTCTGATTCTTTTACTTATAATTCTAGTTACCAATCAAAATTTAACAGATTTTTTTCAATTTTAATTCTAAATTTAACTCGAATTACAAATTAAACGTCCAAAAGGGGGCAAAAAAATTTCAGGGGGGGCAGAGTCATTTGAAACCAATAAATCTCCACTAAAACTCAAAATCCAGAGGAGGCAGCTGCCCCCTGAAGTACTCTGGGTCCGCCCCAGCTCTTATTAGTGTCTCGTGATCTTCTCAAATCTTGGGAATTGCTACTAGAATCATTTTACTTTATTTTACTTTCCAAATTTCAAAATAAAAATGATAAGGGATATATAAATATATCAGAGAGTTATATTTTTTAGAGATAGGAGTGAATTGAAAGGATTAAGAGCTAGATTTCGTAACTTATATTTTCTTTAATATATGTCACGCAATTTCAATCCCATTACAATATTTGGCGAACAAGTTATGTTCTTACCAAGAGGGACAGATATCCTCCCAGGTACCTGACTCAAGCAAATTACAACGGCCGGTCCAGATTAATTCTATCTGGATCAAACTCAAATCCGGTACCTATTGAGACTGTAGGGGGCTGTTTTTTAGATTCGTGTCATATTAAATGGGCCGTCCGATCTTAATTTGCTTGAGTCAGGTAACCTGAGGTGATGTGAATTCACCAAGAGAGACACCAATATTTATGTTTCTTATATGAAACGGGCATTCATGCCTTTTTTCAAAAAAAAAAAAAGAGACACCAATATATGGTAGATAAAAGATTCAAGATCTTTTGCTATTCAAGCAAGAGGTGAGGTCTAATATGACAATAATCATAATTATTTACATTTTATATTGCATGGATAATCAATTTCATGGTCAACATTATGATTATTAATGCATGCGCGCATTAACCAATGCATTCATGTTCACCTTTTCATTAGTGCATTCCAATGTTTTAAATAGCGTTTATAGCGTCATAGCGGGAAGGCTACAAAAAAGCTATAGCGAATACCGTAGCTATAGCGGAAGCTATTTCAAATAGCGTTTTTTTTTTTACAAAAATTATATTATATATTTGTACTATATATTAACATTATCTAAAGTTTCATAGAACAATAAATAACACCAAATTAATTAAGAAATTATAATATTCATATTGAACTAGTATAAAAGTCCATGGTTCGAAATATCCATAATAATATCATAAACTATCGATCTTTTTCTATACAAAATAAATTTTATGGATCTTTATTTAAGCCCATATAAATTGTCTAAAAAAGCCCAATATGCATAGCGCGCTACACGCTATGCGCTATAGCGGACCGCTATTACCGCTATAGCGGCCGTAGCGCAATTAGCGTATTTTCATGCCATAGCTTAGCATTTAGGGTCCAAAAACGCTATAGCGCGCTATTTAGAACACTTGTGCATCCACATAGCATTATTAATGCATCTGTAATTATTTTGTATACCTTTTATTACTAACTGCCATATTTACACATATATTTCTAATAACATATTTTGCTCTGTATTTTTAAAAATAAGCAAATATTCTTTTGTATTTTAAAATAATTGTAAATACCTCCTTCCATTCAAATTTTAATTAATTTTTTGAAAAATTCAAACAGACCATTCTTAAATTGTATTAACATTCAAACATAACCTTTTTTATTCAAAAGTAGTCCCACGCTATCAGTATTTTAGCGTTTTAGCATAAAACTTGCAATATTTAGTGAAGTTATGGTAATATGCATAATTATAGAGCAGTCCGTGTAATAGATATATATATCTCGATTTTCAAAGTCCAACCGTTCGAACAGCTTGACATGATCTCCATATGAAATTGGAGATTAAATTTTACATTTTTTTATCATTTTTAGATAGAAAATCACTTTATCTAAAGATTTTGTACTATCCAAAAGTGTGATTTCTACAAATCTAAAAAATATATATATTCTGCTCTCTCCGTAAAAAAAAAAAAATTACACTATATATATCCACTTAAGTCAGCACCTCAATTTCAATTTTCTGCTACATTGCATGGATAAAAATATGTACGATTAGCTAGTTTATCTCTAAAGCTTAATTAAGATGCAATAAGTTTTGTGTGTATGATCAGAATTAATTTAGCACATAATGATCATGAAAAGAAATGATATATGAACGCAAGTTTTGTATTTTACAAACGCTGAGCGTGAAAAAAAGGTATAAACTGATAATGAAAATTAATCAAATTTCTGAAATAAGTACGCCAAAATTCTGAACATTAATTAGAGGGCCTCAGATTCCGTGAAAAGTAAAATCTTCTTTTTACACTTGTTATCATCTTATTTAGAGCTTAATTAATAAAACAACAGTTAAAAAGGATCATTTACTTAATAAGAAAATTGGATAGCATTAGTATAGTTGGAGAATTTTTAAGCAAGGCTTTTATTTAAAAAAAGTAACGGTCAAACATATGAACAGTGTCCAAAAATAATAAAAAAATTGCCTCCAACCATAAAAAAAAAATAATAATAAAAAAATCCAGCCATTCGCTACATTAGTGCCACGAGGGTCCGGACTAAGAGCATCTCAATTCCAGCAAATGTTTAACAATTAATTTGAGCCACGTCACTGAGTCTAGCAATTAAAGGGATTCATAATTTTTAAATCACTCCATCCCAGAAATTTAATTAGAGTTGTTTTTAAAATAAACTTGCTAATTTCAAAACTGTGATACATCTCAGCAATTATATTAGCAATTAACACATCAGATTAACAATTAAAAAGAAATCACCGTTGTAGATACTCTAAAGAGTTGCTTTTAAAGTAAATTTGCTAATTTAAAATTGTGGTACATCCCAGCAATTATATTAGCAATTAACACATCAAATTAGCAATTTAAAAGAAATCACCGTTGTAGATGCTCTAAGGTTGTATCATGTGCTTCCTGGCATTGTGCGCAACATTCAGACGAACTCACGAGTCACGACAGGGAGTCACTTTAGTCAGCATACCACGTGTCACGTGTCGTGGCGTATCTAAGACTGTATTCAGGCGGAGTAAATTTAATACGTATCGCAGACACGTGAGAGTACGGCTATGTATGTGGAACATTATTTGTGCAATATTCATAGGTCCCTTCACTCTGTGCCTATATTTTATAGTTCATTTGTAGTGGCCCTTTATGTACTTTTTTTTCTTCTATATTTCTGAATAATGAAGAAGATGACAAATGAAATACTTAGCAAATGCCGGGTGATCGAACTACTTGCATCACACATTCCATCGAACTTTCTAGATCATATAATCCCTCTCCTATTCATGGAGATATGCTCCGTACGGATCCTGTAGCGATTTTGTAAAATCATTGAACAGTGAACACCTTTTTGTTGCCATGGTGCAGCCACATCCTATTACTATTTTAAGGCCCATAGCGAACAGTTTCTCCCACAGTGTTTCTCCAATTGATGACTTGATAGCGATCCATGCTACGAGAACCTAAGGAGAGCGAGCTTCATGCCTTCATCCATCGCCTTATTAGTCAGGTGCGTGCATTTTTGTTCTAACAAACGGCCAAAAATAGCACGTGAAATTGACATGGGGAAGCACGTGAAGTTCACACGTCAGGCTGTACTCAATGAACAAGTATCCTCTCCAGTACTGTAAAGTGGGACCCACTACTTTACGGTCCAGATTTACTCTTAGTCAGATCAAACTCAATCCAGTGCCTAATTAGACTGTAGGGGTCCCCTTTAAGATTTGTATCAAGTTAAAAGAACAGTCTAAATCTACTAATTCTAATGAGCAGTGGATTTATGATACCGTCAGTGATCCGAATTCGTACTCAATCCCATATGGCCGTTCGGCAACAAGAAAGAGTGGAGGATTAAGAGCTTAAGGAGCGCTAAGGAGCAAATGTTCGGTTGTCTTAATCCGTGGGTGAAAGATAAGGAAGCTAAAGGAAGGGGTAGAGGTGCCTTAAGATCCGGACAGAGGATTAAGATCTGAGCAAAAGGAGGCTAAAGGAGGTGATCTTAATCCGCGCTAAGAAATCGTATTCGGCATGATTAAATGACTAAGGAAGCTAAAGAAAGCGGATTAAGCCTTAAGGAGGCTTAATTACTTGTTGCCGAACAGCCTCATAGGTTCTTATGAGTTTATTTGGTAAATAGACAATATAACCCATGAATTCAGGGGCGAAACTAGAAAATCTTGATAGAGGGGGCTAAAAATTAAAATGCACAAATTGTGATTGATGAGAATTGATCAAGTTTTCCACCAACACAAAATGAGATTTAAACCACTATACTACAATTTAATTTGGCAGCCTCCAAATTTTCAAAAAAAAACCACTACACTACAAGTAGACTTGTGATATTTATGAGGAAAGCTAGATTATATAATATCTTTAAAAAATAAATTTCAATTAAATTTTAGTACACATAACTAAAATTTTAAAATCATAAAAGTGGCTTAGTCATTTTTTGAATGGCTTTAGATCCGCCTCTACCCATGATGTGTTCAGCAAATATTTTCTTCCAAATCAATCTGATACTTCCATCTATTTTTCTCAGTTCATGATTGAAATCGATGGTAAAAAACATCTTTGGTGCGAGTTAATTTTCTTTTTCCACATCTCTTAAAAATGGTATTCTAGTCATTCCACTGCATATCTATGAGATAGTTTTCAAATTAATTTGTAGGTTCTCATGTATACTCATAAAATCTCATTGTGTATAATTTGGTGATAAACCAACATGTTCTAAAAGAAAAAATAAATATTTTGTAATCCAGTTCATCAAATACATATAATATTGATTTATTATATAAAATATCAACGAGATTTTGCGAACAAAGGTTATCTCCACACAAGATTATATGTAAGTCAAAAATCTGAAAAAATTGAAAATTTCACCCAACAAATTTGTAGGTTTGTTCAAAATAAGTAAAAAGTAGTACTTAAAAAGGTCTAAAAAGCAGATTAAAGACCAACATTCAAAAGAGTTTCAAGTGATAACCTTAAGTTGACAATCTTATACGGAGGTGGTCGGAGGAGAGAGAGAGAGAGTACTTGAAGAAGATGAGAAGAGGAGGCGGTCAAAGCACTTGCAGAGGAGTGGCGTTGAGTGATGTGTTAGAATTTAGATCTGAAGTTGAACTCTGTGGAGAGAAAGGTAAGAGGCGTTCAAATGGAATTCGTATCCTCTGAGATATCTCAAACTTTGATTTTTTTTTTTTTTGGAAAATGTCAATCGTTCAAGTATGTTCTGCACGAACTCAAAGGACCAATAATACTGCCCCTGCGCTATCCCCGAATAGGCACCGTACACGTCAGTCACGCAAAAGTTGAGATATCTCAGAGAATACGCACTCGTTTAAATGTGGGGTCACAAGTTTACAAATATAGCTGTTGGATTGGCTTTTGGGCTTACTACTTTGGTTTCTCTATTTTCATTTTATATTGTTGGGCTGTGGAAATGGTCCAAACGGGCCTTGTTTCTCTAGAATGGTTAAACATATACTATCTTTTCTTTTTAGCTGTAACTTGTTCCTTAATCTTCTTCTTTTTTTTTTCTCTTTTAATGCATTCAAGCTAGTTCTTGCAATTTTGTAGTTATCCTTTCATATTTCCGAGTAATAGAGGAGTTGGTATTTGACAAGAAGAAGGCAATCAAAGCAGGATGAGAGCTAAGGAGAAAACAGATAGGAGACAACAAGTACATATTCTGGAAAAGCTATCAATCAAATAACTCAGGAGAAAATACTAGAAAACACATACTTCTCCTCTATTTTCTAGTGTATCAAAGAGGAAAGAATGCACAATCTTGTTTAATCAGCCCTATGTGAGTTGAGTCCTTGATCTCCTGTGGTATCTGATGCAGTGAGGTTAGTTGAAGTAGAGCAAAAGTATTTTGGACCTATTTGGAATATAGAAAGTTCACTTTAAGATTCGTACAAACTTAAATTAAATGACTTGAATCTACCTGACACCATCGGTACCTTACCTGATCTGAATTCGATCTTTTTTTTTTTTTTAGGAGAGTATTTGAATTCATGTGAGATCTTGCTTTTAATATATTCCCTAGGTGATAATTAGCCTACAAATATTGCCTATATTGCTGCATTAGAATGAGATTACAGAGCTATGTAAAATAGATGAGGAGGCTTCGGGCAAAGTTCAAAAATTCTTACTGATAATCATATTTGAACTAAATTACTTTTATTGGTTAATTAATTTTGGGATGTCAAAACTCACTGAGTGAGAACTTGACCACGCCACTACAGTAAGCAATTTTGATAATCTTACATTCACTATAATCGAAGTCCGTACAATTTCAGATGATATAACTTTTTCTCAATTTGAAACTTGAAAAAAAATGGATTTTTGAAGGTGGTTCATCTTTCTACACTGTAATTACTTTGTAAAGATGAACCACAAAGATCAATTATTCCAACTTAGGTTATTAAGATATTAGAATTTATGAAGTTACAAATATAACATTGTTTCTCATGGTATAATTTGTTTTCCATTTGGATATCTGAAGAATTTTTAATTATTATCGAATTTATTGGCACTAAACTTTTATGAAACAACTGTAAAGGGCAACTAATGTGTTATTTTTTTTTATTCTCTCTCACCATTAGGGCTGTAAACGGATATGGATATCCGGATGGATATCCTGATAATTATTAAATACCTAGAAGTAGGGTTTTGAAAAGGGGCCGGTCCGGTTCAAACTCGGGTTGTCCAGGAGTTCCATGGTTCACGGGTTGGACGGGTCATACGGGTTCAACGGGGTAGGTCACACTAGTCCTGTTTTTTTAGGTTGGCCCAAACCTGTCCTTAGCCCTTGGTTCCCACGGTCCGGTCCGGTCCAGTTTCTTTTCTTTTTTTTTTCTTTTTTTTGGTTGATCTGCTGCCTCTGGCCGCTGGTTGATTTTTTTTTTCCAATTCAACAAGTTTGTTATTTCAACTCAACAATTTTTGTTATAATAAAATATAAATCAAAATTCACGACATTCCAACACTTTTATTATTTCAAAGTTACCCTATGGCCTCCTCCTTTGTTCCGGACTTGGAACCGGCTATGTAAAATAACATAGGCGGAGTTCTAACTTTTTTTTTTTTTTAGTAATTTTTCTTTAAAATGAATAATTTAAAAGTAATTGAAATGTTTAGAAATTTATAATTTAAAATAGCTTAGAAATTTATACCGACACTACCTACTTAGAAGTTGTTGTTCATATATCATAGTTCGCTCTCTTGCTCACCGTCTGAATCCTCCTCAGCCTCGGGCTCACTACCACTTTCTTGAGTTTCGACACCGGATGATGTTGCTTCCATGGATTCATGTTGCGTGTGAGTTTCAGCATCACCAATCTTTCAAACACACAAGTCTCTCGAAAACATGTGCACCCAACTTACTGCGTTTATCGGTGAAAATCATGTTCGTAGAAACTAAAACATGATTCGGAAGGGACGGTTGACACGGGCACGGCAAATATGTCGCGGGCCATCATCACCAGCGTTGGATATGCACTTGCATTCTTCTTTCAGTACTCCATGATGTCAATGGATTCATGTTCGTTCATCGCCTAACATTTTTGAGGATAATTAAGTGCAAATTAAAAATAAATCCGAACTTAAAATTTAAATTAAAAATAAATTCGAAATTAAAATAAATAGTCTCCAAGTAAAAAAATTGGCTCAATAATAGTAAAGAAAAATGTAAATAGTAAAAACATAAAAACTGACTTCATTTTAAAACTGGCTTAATAAATAGAAAAAAAAATATAAAATATAAAATTTAGTCTCCAAGTACATTTTATGATAGATTGAGTGTTGAACGGTTTGGATTGACCATTTGGATTTTGAAAATGTAAAACCGAAGCGTTTATTCCACGGCCTAGGAACAAACATTTTGATATTAGCCAACCTCTCTCTCTCTATATATAGAGAGAGAGAGAGTACGGCTAACGCGCTTCCTCTAGTATTTTAACAATATGCTTCTGGTCTCTATAATCTATCGAATCGGCTTCAAACGACAAATCCAAACCGTTGAAACCGATCTACTTCACGAGTGATAAGTTTACATGTCAAATTTATAAATTTTCAAACTAATTTAATATAAAGTCAAGCGGTCAAAAAATGATGAAAAATAAACACATTAAAATTAACTTATAAACTATTTTTTTTTACCGCTTGACTTTATATTAAATTAGTTCGAAAATTTATAAATTTGACCTGTAAAAGCATCACTCGTGAAGTAGATTGATTTCAACAATTTGGATGCATCGTTTGAAGCCAATTTAATAGTTTTTTTTTTAAATTAAGCTCAAAAGGGCTTCATGAGCTAAGCCAATTCAATATATTTTTTTGAAAAATTTTTACTATTTTTTTTAGAATTTTTGAAAATCACAGCTTTTCATTAAATAAAAAATTCACAAAAACACTAATTTTCAAAAATTCTAAAAAAATAGTAATTTTTTTCAAAAAATGTAAAATTTGGTCTCCAAGCACATATCAATATAAAGATCATGTTGAGAAATTCAGATCAACTGTTTGAACTTTGAAAATAGAGATATGAGCGGGAAGTAAAACACCCTATTTACTTTCCAAAGCATCGTAGCATCACTATATATATATATATATATAGAGAGAGAGAGAGAGAGAGAGAGAGAGGGGTTTGTAATATACATTTTTTGCATGCCTCAAAAAAGCAATTGCCGAAGTAAGGCGTATGGCTAGTTCTATATTTTTTTGGTATTGTTTTATTTATTTAGTCCAAAAAAGGATAATTCTTGTTAGTAGTTCTCTAATCATTTCGAGGAGGGTTCAAATATCTTTATTTTTTGTGCCTTCACCATACCTTCATTTTTGAAAACTTTAATAACTCAAAATTTTGAAACTTAAAAATTAAAATAAAACCGTTAGATGTGATCTATGTTATTTTCTCTATGTGCTCATAAAAAATTATCAAATTTTAATTTTGTTTTTATGTGAATCAATAAGTTAAAAAATCAACGTCTAGAAATTATCCACATTAGTATGTTTTTTACAAGCTCTTGATGACAACCAAAACAAAATTGATATGCTATAATTTTTTATACGTGCATAGATAAAATGATGTAGATCATATCCAATGGTTTTATTTTAACTTTTAAGTTTAAAATTTTGAGTTATTAAAGTTTTTAAAAATAGAGGCATGATGGAGCACAAAAAATGAAGGCATTTGAATCCTCAATAATTTCTCCTATTATATAAAGCATTTGGCAGTTATATGATCAAAATAGTGTACTAAGCAGTCAACAGTATTTTATTTTTTTTAAAAACCAAGGATCCGGTTATTTCGTTAGCAACTATTAATTCAAGATATTGATATACAACGAATTTTATAAACCGTTAACTGTCTTGGTTATTCTATTGCTAAGGGTTTACTCAAAATATATTTATTTAAGCCCTCAAAATAACGAACTTGGTAACGATTTATAAACTGTTTTGTTGTTTCATACTTTTTGAAATCCACTGTATAATCAATGATTTGTCTATCTGATTATGAGTAAAGCTAGCGTATGCTTAAATCTACCAAGGACTTTTGGTGCACTTAACTCTTTTGCAGTCGGATTTGCTCAAAACTCATGCTATCACGAGAATGGAGTAGGTCCGATGCCCATATGACCTACTTTTAGGTTCAACGAGTACGATGACCGTCCGATCTAATTTAAAATTTGTGCACACGAAAATTGAAACAAGCACGCACGAATCTTAAAGCGTTCTGCATGAATCTTAAAGTACATTGACGGTGATTAAATCCATCGAACCAGAGTAGTAGGTCTGATACCCATCGGACCTACTCTCAAGTGTGCTATCACATATCGCTCCGATGAGACAGAATTGAAAAATTGTAAACGATTTGCTCCATTGTCTTCTTTCAAAGGCGCAAAGTCTCTTCCCCTCCCCCTAACCCTTCGTCTTCCTCTTCACCTCCTCTCAATCTCCTCCTTCCTATTTGCTCACCTATTCCAACTCGTGAGGAAGAAAGGAGCCAGAGAGAAATATTTGGATATGTAAATTGATAAAATTAGAATTAATATAGAAATTAATTTAATTTTAATAATAATAATAATAATAAATTTTATGAAGGTTAGACAAGTAAATTTAGACAAATAAATAATTATTTTAAAACTCTAAAAACTTATAATAATAAACAACATGACGGTTGACTCTACTCTAAAAACTCTAAAACAAAAAAACTACAGTTCCATGAGCCTAATGTTGGAAATTGTTAAGGGTATTAGAAAAGAAGATTTTATTTTCAAGAGCCCTTCCTATGCTTTGAAATAACATAGGTACCGCATGGAAAAAACGAAAATTCTAATAGTGAACATGACGATTGACCCCGTGAAAATTTCTGCAGAGAATAAAAACTCTTTTAAATGAAAAATATGAAAAATAAGTTTTCTGATTATAGTATATAAGAAACAGAAATGTAATAAGATTGTTGATAATATGGTATAAATAAAAATCCTTTAAGCTCAATCCTGCATATTTTTTAAATTTTGTTTTTTGCACCTCGAATTAAAAAAATGTTTTCTAGATCCGGTCTTTCGGATCTCATGTTTCGGTTGTTTCAGCTTTCTCATAGACCATCGTTATGATTTCATTATTCAAATTGTTGCGGTTTTCAAATCTTTTCGGATAGACAAAATATGCAGCAAATTTTATTGGCATATACAACTTTTTTACATAGACAACTATTTGCAGCAAACAAAAAAATTATTTAATAAATTTATTCAATAAAGAAAGATATTTTTCACGTAGATATTTTTTTTTTATATTTGTAGCCAAAATAATTTATTCAATAAAGAAAGATATTTTTTTACTATATGCAGCCAAATTTATTCAGTTTATTTATTTTGTTTTTGAAGTTATTTATTAATTTTTGTTCATTCATTCAAGTTATGGAAGAATGACTTGTCCTATTCAATTTAACACTCCAAATAGCAATGTCACCATAAAAACAAAATAAACAGGCAATAAGTTAAGAATTTTTTTTCATTTTTTTCAATAGCATTTAATAATTTCCTTTTACATATATAATGCAAACTTTTATTAAGTTTCTACCATAATTAAAAAATTCTATAGAAGAATAAATTATTAAATTGGGTATAAATAGATAAAAAATTCTTTGCGCTAAATAATTTAATTGTTTTTCTCTAAATAAACTGTTCGTTTTTTATTTTACATTAATAAATATTTTTATAAAGTTATTTTCTTTTATAGTGCATTAGTTGTTTCCTTATAAGATACAATAATTATATATTTTTTTAAAAGTGCATTTTTAGTTTCATTATACTATATTTTGTTGTTTCCTTTTATGTTGTGTCTACATTGAATTAAATATAAATAGGAAAAAATTAAAAAATAGTACAAAATAAAAATAGAAAATTAGTCTGAATATAAAAAGAGAAAAATATGCTCGAACTCTCAATATTCAAAAGAATCAAAATACTCTAGCATCGGTCGGAAAAGCGCTGAGAGAGAGATGGCGCACTTGACAGCCGAGTTTTTCGAATTAAGATAGAGAGAAGGCGAAATGAAATTGTTTTTTGGGGGAAGAAGAATGCCGGCACAAGAACTGATGGAAAGAATAGAGGAAGATACAAAGCTATGGCTGAGATGGGTCTAGTCTAGTTTTGTTTTGTCTTCTTAGAGCTTTGTTTTTTGAGAATGATTCAAATGCCTTCATTTTTTGTGCCTCCATCATGTCTTCAATTTTAAAAACTTTAATAACTTTTAAAACTTAAAAGTCAAAATAAAACATTTGAATATATTTACATCATTTTATCTATGTGCTTATAAAAAATTATCACATTTCGATTTTATTTTTATGTGAATCAATAAGTTGAAAAATCAACGTCTAGAAATTATTCATATTAGTACGTTTTTTACGAGCTCTTGATGACAACCAAAACAAAATTAAAATGTCATAATTTTTTACACGTGTATAGATAAAATGATGTAGATCATATCCAACGTTTTTATTTTGACTTTTAAGTTTTAAATTTTGAGTTATTAAAGTTTTTAAAAATAAAAACATGATGGAGACACGAAAAATAAAGGCATTTGAAACTCTCCTCTTGTTTTATTTTCTCTTTTGTTTTTTTTCTTTATTTTCATCTCCATAGTTGTGTTAATTGTGCTGATAGTGTTGTCCTTGAGGTGCTGTGGTAAAGCGCAAAGTAGTTTTTTTTTTAGATGTGATGATACTCTTGTGTAGGGGTGTTCAACTGGTCGGTTCGGGTCAAATCGAACTTTTTTTGTCGAACCGCAGTTTGAACTGAATTTTGAAAACCCAACCAAACCGACCGAATAAAATTCCAAACCGATCTTAAACCGAACCGATTAAACAGATTTAAACTTCGGTTTGTTCGGTTGAACCGAATTTCAAGTTACAAATAAACATTTCAAAATCGGTTGGTTCGGTTCAAACCGATTTGGATAACATTTTTGATAACCACACAAGCCGGTTTTTGATAAACCCATTTACCGATCCATTATAAACCGCTCCATTTTTTATTAAACCGGTTGGTTCAGTTCAAACCGATTTGGATTTCAAAACCGAACCGAACCATTTAAACCGACTTCAAAAACTACCGAACCGAACTATTTAAACCGAACAACTGATTCAATTAAACCGAAATTTACCGGTTCGATTTAAAACCGAATAAACTGATCCATTTGAACACCCCAACTCTTGTGTTGTGACTTGTGAGACAGTCCGTTTACTTTGTTCATTAATACAGCCACCGCCAAGTTTTTTAAAAAAGAGAGAGAGAGAGAGAGAGGGCGAAGGTAGAGTAAGGAAATGGAAAGTAGTGGATATGAAGAGCTGGGAATAGCAGCAGCGCTTTCACGGCCATGGGATTACCCCACGGCTTGCGACGAGCTCAGCGCCATGCTTCGCCTCGGCTATGCCCATCTCCCGAAGCCCCTCCAATTTCTCGTTTTTCAAGACACGCTTCTCGCCTTTCGCATCCTCCCCGAGTAACTCCTAACTTTCTCTCTATTTAATTCTTTATTTCCTTTTTTCTGTACCAATTTCAACATTCCAAACAGGCGATAAATCAAATCCAGGTTTTATATTGCAATTATTGGTTAGATTTGGCAAAAATTATCAAAATTAATAGGCATTTTTAAGAGAAGTCATGCTGATTAAAAGATGAATGTTGCAGTATACAGCCGGGATACGGAGTTGCAGCTGCTAACTCGCTTTTACAAGCAGCAGAAGCTGTTTTACCAAAACAGAAGAAGGCGGCTGCTGTTTCAGAGTTCAAGCGTTCAGTTGTCGCACACAAGAGACGTTCTAAGTCTCACTATGATGGTACAAATTGTGTTATTTTGTCTTTTTGGTTCGCTGGCAATTAAGGTTCAATTGAGGCACAGTTAATCTGGCAAAATAAAAGATAAAATAGAAAAATCCCGGGAAAATTTGAGCTTAGGTTTGAGGCAACTTTGCTCGTACTCTACTTGAGCTGGTACAGTAAATTATCATACCGTGCTGTTTCTGGTATTCTACTTGAGCTGGTACAACTGGTAATGAGATAAATACTGGATACATCTTATCATGGGACAAACAAACAATCTTCTTTTATGTTTTCATAGTGAGACATGATTCTACCCGAAATTGTGCTGGCATGATCAGCTTTTAATTTATATAACCCATATGAATTCACAAATTCAACCAGCAATTAGAGATTCTATTATTTAATTGGTCTTTCTGTAAAAACATGAATATCCTGACTGCCTACTGGTACCCAATAAGTTTTCTACTTAAAGAGCATTTGCTATCACAAGAATAATGGGATGTTTTTCTCTTTTATTTTTCTGTTTGATAATCTGTTTTGTATGCGTCAGATACGGTGGAGTTGTCACAAGATGTGCTCATTCGTTTATTTAGTTTCCTTGATATGCGATCCCTGGTGGCTGCCGGCTTAGTTTGCAAGTACATCTTTTCTTTGGCTTGTTTTTACAAATATGTTAATTGGTTGAATTGGGTTCGTTTAGGAGCAGTAATTCTCTTATGGGTTGTGAAGAAACCACCAACCAAGTGAGGGTTTTAGTTTTGCTTAATTTATCGGTAGTATAGGTACAGTGGGGTGGGGGGGAGGGGGGTGTTCTTTTCTCATCGTGCCAGTCTTTGTTTAGAACTTAAAGTGGGCCAGGTCCCCTGAGATAACTTTTGAGTTAATACATGTAAAAATCTGAACCATTCATCACGAATCTTAAAGCAACCCATTTCCTATTAATACGCATCCCGTGCATCAAAATAGGCACTGTTTAATTCTGTTCAAGTGCTAAGATGTATATATAATTATATATATATATATATATTCAGAATTAACAGTTACCATTGCTGTTGCTAAATTTTAAAATCTTACTGTTGTCATATGGTGCATATTACATTTTGGTCATCTTATATACAGTCCACCAGTAAGTTGAGAGTTTCCTTGTACATTTAATAGAGTAAAATAGGGCACTGGGTTGATAGGACAAGAAATTATGATCCAGTGCTCTATATACAACAACATTTAATTGGTTTAGATCACGTACAACAGTTTTTGGTGCTAATTTAAAATTGTTCCTTTAGTTGTTTTCTGGGCATTATAGTGGAGAAATTTGATTGTGAAAGCAAATATATTGAAACTGTATAAAAATTCAAGAGTAATCCTTTGATTTCATTTAGCATGAATAGTAATCCAAGTCTATACTAACATTGTTGTACTTCTATGTACAAAGGTCATGGAACTCTGCTGCCAAAGAAAATACCCTCTGGAAGATAGAATATTCCCTTTTCTTTGGTAGTTCCGGTGTAAAGGAGATTGATACTCCATACGATTTTGATTGGAAGGATTGTTTTCAAGAGAAATATAAAGGTATGGTACTTCTGTCCCAAATTTTAGATATGTCAGTTTATGTTCAAAAGTATGTAATAATTCAAATTACCATATCTGGTTGAAAAGCTAGGACAGCCCAATCACCATAAATTAATATGAGTGGCATGTTTCACTATTGTTAGATTTAATTAGTAAAAGTAGCTTATATATCTAATAGATATGTGACTTCAGTTAAGTTATTGTCCCCATTTGCTTGCGAAGGTTCCAAATTATAACAAATTGGTGCAATATTTAACTACTACTCCAAGATGGATAGAGATACTATTTTAACTACCACACAGAGAAGGATGCAGAAAACACCATATTTGCTAACCTAATTGGGGTTTAAGCCTACATTTCTTTTCCATTATTTAAAAAAAGAGAATGTTGTACAAAATTCCTAATTTTGGTCCCATAATGTGGATACTTGATAGAAATATCATAGCTGTTGGTTGTTCTACAGTTGTGCCTTTACCCTAGATTGGCCTTGATTATACCTACTCACACAAACTGAGCAAATAAACCAAAAAAGGCTAAAAGTATTTGATCAAAGATAGTCAAATTTTATTATACGTTGTTTATTTTGTTACAGCATTAATATTTGAAATTGATTATTCTTTACAGCTGAGTTGGCAGTTGGAGCACCAACAAATAGAGCAGTTTGCAGGAACTGTCATTCAGTAGTTTGGCTCAGCACATTGACAAGCAGAGCGCCTCATTCTTGTGCCAAGTTGGGACAAAACAAACCAAAACTAAAATTAATATCACCTAGAAAGGTACTTGTGGATTCTACACCTATTAATCTTTTGCCAAGTTGGGACATAACAGCTAGTGGTAACATATCTCATTTTTGCATTGCATATTTACTCCAAATATATTTTGATGAACAGTTTCCCAAGCATGTTCTGGGAGAGGATTTATGGAGTGAGCTTGGTTTTGATACTGATGATCAAGATAGTGATTCGGATGAAATTTCATGCACTCAAAACCGGTTTCGCAAGTTATGGGCCTACTAAAGGCTAAGTGATGGGTCATAATTTCCTTTGTAACTTCTATATATCTTTGGTATTGTTTTATTTATTTAGTCCAAGAAAGGATAACCAATGCTTGTAAGTAATCTCTTTGTGTTGATGAACCTAAGTTTTAACGATTTTAAGCAGCCCATGGATAATTTTTAAATAGCCAACGATCCAATTATTTCGTTAGCAACGGTTGGTTTATTCAAGATATTGCTATACAACGAATTTTGTAAACGGTTACTTGCATTGGTTATTCTGTTGCTAATGGTTTACTCAAATTACATTTATCTAAGCCAGCAAAGTGATGAACTTGGCAGCGATTTTATAAACCGTTTTGTTGTTTTCTACTCTCGAGAATCCACTGTTATGAACTATTTATCTATATAGATTAGATAAATCGTCAGCAATGATTTGTTGGCTTTTTTTCAAAAAGGTCTTTTTTTATAATATTTGGACATAACAGCTAGTTTGTTGACAAACAAATGGATGTATTATGAAATTTGCACAAATCGTTGGAATACTTTATTAGATTGTTGAATTAATTTTTAAACCGGTGTAACAGTTACTGGGAACTATCGATTCACCTTAGATTGCAATTTAAGTCTAAAAAATGTTTTAAATTTATATCAAGGCAAACTATTCACTGTACTTTTGGATGCACTCTAAAATAGCTAGAATAGCTACTATTTGAGAACAATAAATAAGAATAGCACTAATCTTGATGGTAAGAGGATAGTGCTAACTCAAAGCTATTCGGAATAGTAAAAAAGTTGTTTGGAATACAAATTTGGAATAGAGTTTGGAGAGAAGAGGGGTGAAGAGGGGTCCAATCACTATTCCAACTTTTTGTTGGGATAGCGGAACAACACTGTTCTACTTGTTCCGAATAGCAATCTCACTTGTTTGGTTGCCCTTGATTTAGAATAGCACTGCTATTCTAAGAATAGCACTATTCTCAGATGACCCAAACATAGGGATCTGTTGCAGGTAGTATCATAGCATGAATGTTCTAATTAAGGCAAACTTCAATTGAGTAATTTTAATTTAAATAACGACACTAAAATTTGCATAATTGGTCAATCATGCAAGAAGTCGTGTTCGGTCATGTCATTATCTAGCCAGCATATTCGGTCCTCTGACCAGCACACCAGCCATTTTCCTAATAATTCGCACCTGAACATTTACCACACATCTAAAATAAGAATATAAACACAACGTGGGACACACTTAATGTTAATGTATATCATAATAGAGTGAGGTTATGTAATTTGCAAAGCGTAATTCGGTCCGTGCTATGAATTTATGTTTTCGTTTTTAAAGTTTAAACAATCAATTCAAATTGTATAACATGATCTTCTTATGAATATGTACTTGATGAACAAATTTTATATTTTTTAAAATAATTAAAAACCACCACTTTTGGATGGTTCAAAATTTTAGATCGGATGATTTTCTACCTATAAAAAAAATAGTATAAAAATTCTAAAATTCTAAAATTTGATTTCCAGATATATTTTTATATGGAGATCATTTTGAACTGTTTGGGTCAAAAGTTTAAAATTTTTAAACGAAGATATTAATCCATAACATGGACCGTTCTGTGCTTTGTAAATTACCCGTAGCCTCCCTCTACCATCGGCTATGGTTTTCTGATCTATAGATAGGAACCTCCTACCTACAGGCGTTCAAACCACAAAAAAAAAAATCAATCTCCTCATCCATTATATAGCTAGACAACTCAATTTTATAAATTCCAATCTATAATTCCTTCTTCATTATCTGCTGAGGCTTGAGAACATCCTACAAATTGATCAAGAGCCATGGCACATGAAACCATGCAACCTCGTGTTGTTTTATTCGCAAGCCCCGGCATGGGCCACCTTATCCCTATGTCTGAGCTTGCCAGGTTGCTAGCATCGCCTCGACACAATTGCGCCATCACCATAATCACCAAAGCACTGACGGTTTCATCATCTGAAAAAGATAAAGGATCTTTTCTCTCATCTCTCCCCTCTTCTGTGACCGTCGATTTCCTTCCTACAAATCATGACCATTCCATCAATTCGTTCAAAGTAAATGATGTATTCCTTTCCGCATTGAACTCTCTACCGGATTTACGCAAAGCCCTGCGGTCGTTGCAATCCTTATCTACAGTTGTTGCATTGATCACTGATTTTTTAAGCGTTGATGCAATTGCAGTTGCTAGGGAGTTCGGTGTACCTTTCTTTGTATTTTTTCCTACAAATCTCATGGCTTTGTCTTTCCTTCTGAATGTAACCAGAATTGATCATGAGACCACAACGGAGTTTCCGGATATGCCTGTAATTCAATTGCCAGGCTGGTGCGTGGCAATTCATGGTACTGACCTTGGTGAATCATTTCAAGATAGGAAAAGTGAGGCTTATAGGATGTCATTGCACATGGCAAAACAGATTAGCAAGGCCGATGGCATTCTTAGCAATAGCTTTTGCGAGCTTGAACCAGCATTGGCTAATATCTTGAAGGAAGACAATCCTAGCCACCTGCCAGTTTATACAATTGGACCACTTGTTCGGAGCATATCGGATCAACAAGTAAACATGTCAGGTTGCTTGGAGTGGTTGGATCATCAACCAAGTGGCTCGGTGTTATTTGTTTCTTTTGGAAGTGAAGGGACCCTTTCGTCAGAGCAACTAGTCGAGCTTGCCTGGGGATTGGAGTTAAGCCGGCAACACTTCTTATGGGTCATTAGAAATCGAAGTAGCTCAAGCGACTCCTCATTATTACCTGAAGGATTTATCGAAAGAAACAAAGAAGTAGGATTGGTTGTACAATCGTGGGTCCCACAAATGGAAATTCTAGGCCACATATCAACTGGCGGGTTTCTGACACATTGCGGATGGAACTCGGTGCTGGAAAGCATCATGAGTGGCGTACCTATGATCACTTGGCCGCTACATGCTGAGCAAAAATTAAATGCGAAAATGCTAGTAAACGGGATTGGAGTGGCGTTTAGACCGGAAGTGAAGGATGGAAGTGTTGTGAGTAGAGATGCGATAGCAACGGTTGTGAAAGAACTGATGCAAGGGGAAGGTGGTCGAGATGCTCGAAAGAAAGCGCTGGAGTTGAAGACGGCCGGTGGCAAGGCTTTGTCTGAAGATGGATCTTCCTTCAAGGATTTTGCTAAATGGAAAAGCTCAATTGTTATGTAATATTTTTTTTGCATCTTAGTTTGGATCAATATGTATTGAACTTTGCTCATGAGAATGAATTTTAGCTAGCTTTCACTTTTGCAGATAGTTAATTTCTGTGTTGATCCAGGTATCTTAATCAAATTTCCTCACAGCAAAATCAAGTTAATAACCACTAGTTCTTGATAAATAAATACAAGCGAGGCTATGGTAATATGCATATAGAGTAGAACTAGGGTGCTCCTAAGCTCACCAAGTCCTTCGTGAGCGCGACTCTAAAACCTATCGAATTGACTTCAAACGACATTTCCAAACCGTTAGATGTTCAATCTATATTAAAATGTGCTTGGAGACCAAATTTTACATTTTTTGGAATTTTTTTACTATTTATTAAGATGGTTTGAAAATCGCTGTTTTTATTAAAATTCTGCACCATTGGAAAACAGCGATTTTCAAACCATCTTAATAAATAGTAAAAAAATTTCAAAAGATGTAAAATTTGGTCTCCAAGCACATTTTAATATAGATTAAACATCTAACGGTTTGGAAATGTCGTTTGAAGTTAATTTGATAGGTTTTAGAGTCGCGCTCACGGAAGTGCTTGGTGAGCTTAGGAGCACCCTAGTTCTACTCTATGCATATATACTATGGATCGACCCATGCTATATTTTCAATATTTCAATAGTCGACCCGAATAGTTAAATATAAATTACATATGAAAATGTACTTCGAAACAAAATTTTATATTTTTTATAATTTTTTATAATTTTTTTTAAGATAGAAAATAACTATTTTTGAATAGTCCAGAATTTTAAGATCAAGTGATTTCTGACTATCTAAAAAATAGTATTTTTTTTTTAAAAAGTACAAATTTTTCTCTCCAAGTATATTTCATATGAAGATCCGAAATATGCATATTATCATAGCTTTAATAAATAAATAAATAAAGACAGGAGAAAAGAGCGACCCAGTTTACCCTTTTATTATTTAGCTGAAATATTTTCCCTAAAGCCCATATCAGACTGAAATAGCCTCAGCCCATTAAAATGAGCATAGTCACTGAAGCCCAGTTATACAATGAACAAAACCAGTGTATCAGACATAAAGAAATAAATTACTAGATAGCTTTTTAGCGGAGAACCACTTGACGGTACCAAATGCTCTCTCTCCACTCTCCATGGCGTACCGCCTCTCTCACTCGTCTTCCCCAACCCAAAACCAGAAACCAAAAGAGAGACGCTTTTTCAACCATTCAAAGGAAGAGAGTTAGATCTTTCAACGTTAATAAGATAAGGTGTGGGCTGTTACCAGTAGATCCATGGGCACCTACCATAGACTCGCAAAGCATTGCTTCTCAGCTCTTCGCTGTTTCTCTGTTTCCATATCTGGGTTTCTTGTATTTCATCACTAAATCCAAGACTGCGCCAAAGCTCACCCTTTTTGGGTTTTATTTTCTCCTCGCGTTTGTAGGAGCCACTAGTATGTAGTTATTTTTAATTAAAACTCAATATATTCAAAACTCATTCAATTATTATTAGAATTTATTTACTGTACCAAGCTGGTTTTGCTATGTCACTAGGTCTCTGGTGCTTTTCTGTGCCGAAATTAATATCTAAGCCTCAATCTATGAAAAAAAAAAAATTGGTCATAGTGTTAACAAATGTTGTTGTTAAGTGGTGAAACAATTCTGTATATAAACATATCTTTGTGAGAAATAAACCAAAAGGTGGACTGTCATATGCATAAACTTATCTGCTTTCTTATATCTGTTTGTCGGTATTATTTTCTCCTAATTGACTCTTTTCTTTTCTTTTCATTTTTGCTTGTTCATTGTCCTTCTCCATATGAAGTTCCAGCGGGTATATATGGTAAGATTCTTTTGCAATCTCTACTTTGTTTAGAAGAATTAAATCTCAGATTCTGTACCATTTTATAATTAGCCAGTACCAGTATGAACTGACAGTTCCAGTTCATCTACGCCTCTTGTTTTTCTACTTGTTTATTCCTTTTTTATGTTCAATCGAACATAAATTGGGGCTGAATATATTCTAATTTAAGACCTAATTTCACATCTAGGATCATTTGGTGTTGAGTTAAGCCTTAAACTGCACAATTAAGGGATATTTGGTGATACTTAATGGACCTAAATTGCAAAGATCAGTGGTCCAAAACCTACCACACAGCTGGAACCAAGAAAAATATGATTATAATGAAACCCTTGGTTATCTGACACCTAACAATGTATTTATTAAATACAATCTTATAAAATGTTGATATGGGCAGCTAAGA
The DNA here is from genome assembly GCA_025461045.1 of Carex parvula. Classification (NCBI taxonomy): domain Eukaryota; kingdom Viridiplantae; phylum Streptophyta; class Magnoliopsida; order Poales; family Cyperaceae; genus Carex; species Carex parvula. The sequence continues at coordinate 531,033 of JAJGRW010000427.1, forward strand.
TACATTACGGTACCTCATTGTCTAATGTGGATTGGCTTCATGGAGGCGCCGAATCATTCCTGACACTTACAAATTTGTTTATTGTGCTTGGCCTGAGAGAGGCCTTGAGGAAATTGAAGGATGATTCAAAGAAAGCTACTTCTGATCAAATCACTTCAGATGGTAAAGAAAAGAGTATGTCTAGTTAATTGTAAATTATTCTACAAGTTTAGTTTAGCTATAATTAACTGGTGTAAATTTAGAATTCTTGAGTAGCTTCTTGGTACAATTGCATGGGTAAGATACATTTTGGTAGAGAGCCCCAGCACTGTCATTTAAATCTAGAATTGTATAATGTTGTTGGGCATGTTTGATCAAAGTTTAAATTAGGCTTAGACCTACTTTAAAAAAATATATTCTAGAGCATGGACATATTTTTTATTTCTCATTTTTCAAAGAAGGCCTGTGGTGGGTATGAGTCCAGATTTTCAGTACAGTCAACTGGGTATTTTGGTCATTTCTTGTGTTATTTTTTCAATTAAGTTTTGAAACTTCAAAGAAACTGTATTTTAAAATTTAAAATATAGAAGTGATTGTCACAAGTAAAAAGTTTAGAGAGGTTTGAAGAAATTACTTCTGTTTTGAGCAAACCAACCTACAATTGGCTACCTGCTTTCATTACAACTACAGTATAAATGATGAAAACAATCTAAAATCCATCAGGATCCTAAATCTAAAGAGCCCCAGACTTAGGGCTGCTAATGAGCCAAGCTCGGCTCAAAACTCAGCTCAGCTCGTCATATAACTAAACAGGCTCAATTTGGACTCGGCTCAGTCTTGAAGAAAAAAGCTCGGCTCAATTTAATGAGTTTGAACCTTCAGCTCGGCTCAAACTCGGCTCATAACTCGCGAGCTCAACTCATGCCAAGAATTAAAAAAAAATATATTTGTAAAATCCTTTAATGTTTTGGGCCATGAGCTCAACCCGTTTACTGTTCGATTCTAAAATCTTGTGTACTATATTTTTGCAAAAATATATGTACAACTCTCGGTATAATAAAACATTTAATGTTTAGCATTTGTAAACATATATTGTTTTGCAAATGTAACATTAACATAATAAAGTTTTTATAATTTTAGAACTGAATAGTAAATGTTTGAGTGATAAAATAGAAGAGACTCCTCGGGCTCGGGCTCAGCCATGTTTGAGTGATAAAATATGAGCCGAGTCGAGTTCAGGCTTTATTTAGTTTAGAATCTGACTCGATACAATTTATTAAGTTGTTCAACTCATTGGCTCATGAGCCGGCTCGGCTCATTAGCAGCCCTACCCAGACTGGAATATCTCCCAGCTGATCCAAAATAATGGGGGTGCATATTTAGAATACAGGCAGTCCGCTTTGAGATTTGTGCATGTTAAAAAAAATGATGCATATTTCATTCTACTCGGTTGGGTACTGCACTGGATCTGAACTCCAAATTCAGCAGGATACTGGGTACTCGGTTGGGTACCGCTTTGAGTAAAGACAAGCACTTTACTTGGGTCCCTCATTGCCTGTGCTCCCGTCAAACTCAAACTCAATAGCACACTAAGGCAGTGTACTGGTGCTGATCTTTATTGAATAAATCAGGTACCAGTAAACTACCTTCACAAGATTAGACTACAATTTTGAAAAAAGTCACTCTATTTATTAGAGAATCAGACTACATTTAAACAATAAAAAAAAAGACTACATTTATTATGCATCAATTTGCCAGTCTTTGCACAATGACCCTTCTATTTTTCTTAAATAGTAGAATATGCCAAACTATAAAATTGAGATTTGGGGGGAGGGGGTGCACTGAAAAAATTATTGTAGTGTAATTTTATTTTATAATGAGCTAAAAGGTATAAATACTTGTAAAAAGTATACAATATAAAGAAAAAAATTGGTAATTTTTAATTTATAGGGTAACTAAACCGCCCCTATCCAATACATGGATCCGCTTCTGCCCTAATTCTGTAAAGGATGGTGTGGACTCTCCCTTGGCACCATTGAATTCGGATCGCCCAAAGTAACTTCAAATTTGAGTTTGGATTCGGACCGTCTGATCAGAATCTACACGAATATTAAATGGACCCTATGAATTCAACCTCGGATTGGTCCATATTCTGATCGGACAGTCCGGATCCAAACTCAAATTTTTGGATACTTTAGGAGATCCGGACCCTGGCACCATCACCACTCACCATCACTTAGATTTTCACTTTTCTACAAATTCCCTGACTAACAGTGCACTATCCCATGTCCCCTAAAAGATGCAAGTGACTTGGAAACAAATTTTGTTTCTTTCAATCCAAAAAGTCCATAAAGGTGGGTTAACACTGTATAAGTTTGAGCCATCAGTCGTATCCAACGGTCCAACATGTCCGAATTTCATTGACAACCTCATGAATAGCAGTGAATTTTAAGCCAGAGATTTTGAAATTGAACCGGGATCAATAGTTGACTTCACTGAGATTATTATCCAAGTCAACATGTCAAACAAAACATAAGTACATGCATTCCCAGGAGAAATTTCCTTGGAATTCCAAGTGATTAAATATGGGTATCAAGAAGTTGCCGTGTTTTTTGGACAGGAGCAACAGAAGAAGAACTGATCTGAAGGAGGAGGTATTTAATTCCCCGTGTTACGTGTAACATGACCACATGGCGGGGCATGATATAGAAATCATTCCAGCTTCCTCGTTCTGTTACAAGAATTATCTGAGTGTATTATATAACAAGTTACTGACAAGATGACCTATACTTGTTTTATCTAGCTAGGTTGATTGTGGGGCCTGAGTGTTTTGTGACTTGTGACGGGGATGATTACATATAAGTTATCATAGAGGATCTGGATTCTGGTGAAACAAAGTTACGGAATAATTAAAATGTCTTCCATGACCAGATTTATTACCACATGAAGAACTTGGAAACTTGGTCGTTTTATTGATTGATGCGGTACAAATTCAAGTGTTGAGTCAGAAATGTCAAATAGTCATGGAAATTCAACAATTATATATTATTTTCTAAAATAATAAATTGTAAAAATTGTAAAATTTAATCTACAAGTATATTTTCGTATAAAAATCATGTTGAACGGTTCAAATCGATTGTTTGGACGTCTAAAATAGAGATATTGATTCATAGTATGAATCAATATGTGCTATATGCATATATATGCATATAGTACCTTAGTCTCACTATATGTGTATTGCATTAATTGTATACCAAGTTGACATTTGTACATGATATACCAAGCAACGTAGTAACACACTATTCACCTTGCAATCAAGCAAGTGAACAGTTCACCACATTTTTTTGTGTTAATATTATCTTTTTTTAGGAAGGAAAATTAATACTGTCAGTTTGTAACTTTTGTGTATTAAAGTTGACACTTGAAATAAATTATTTAACAACCGTGACAACCAATCAAATGATTATTATAGAAAATAAAATTATAAATATCATCTTACACTTAAGATGGATGATCACATATTAAGTTCGATGTAATTTAAAATCAACCGGTTTATCTATCAAGCAGTTTGAAAATCTGATGGTTCAATATAATGACCATTGATCAAACATCAATCAAACAATTAATCTCAAATTGCTTCAAATTTTAGAGATTTGCTCTGATGCACCACATTTAGCGAGAAAATTTTGAAGATGACCTTGACTATATAATAAATCAAGGACAACATCGGGAAATTAAATGTAATAAGTTATATTTGTTATAATAAATTTGATAATTTAAATTATGATATTTGAGAGATTATTAAAAAATTGGGAGAGCCTAGCTATCCCCCGGAATCTATCTCCCGTTTCATCCCCAGTCAATAACTACTTTAATAACTACTAATTACTTGGGGGGGGGGCATTTACTATTTGAGGACCGCCTAATATCTGAAATATTTTACAACTGGCACGAGCAAGTATTCACATATAATAAATCAAGTATTCCTCTATAATACATCAAGTATTCACATCTAAGATATCAAGTATTTAAAAAAAAAAAAACTGGACAATTCATTCACCCATATTTTACATGTTTTTAGAGGTGGTTTTTTTTCTTCGTTCAATTTAATTAATATTTCTCACGATCTGTGAGGAATTTTGCAAATCTAAAACCACCAACGTCTTCTACACAATTTTCTTTTTCAAATGAGATCCATGACGACATACTTTTGAGTTGTCCATTGCACAAGTATTCACACATCGTCATGCAAGTATTCATCCCTCATCGAGCAAGTATTCATCCTCGTCATGTAAGTGTAAATAGTTCATGTATCAAGAGTATTACAAGCATATGTGCATACCTCGATTAATTTTACAAGAGCGCGCAAGTATTTACATATAATAAATCAAGTATTCATCTATAATACATCAAGTATTCACACTTAAGATATCAAGTATTAAAAAAAAAAATGGACACATCACTCATCCATCTTTTACACGTTTTTAGAGGTAGTTTTTTTTTTCTCCGTTCAATCTAACCAATATTTCTGACGATCTGTGAGAAATTTTGCAAATCTAAAACCACCAACGTCTTCTATACAATTTTCTCTTTCAAATGAGATCCATGATGACATACTTTCGAGTTGTCCGTTGCACAAGTATTCACACCTCGTCATGCAAGTATTCATCCCGCATCGAGCAAGTATTCATCCTCATCGTGTAAGTGTAAATAGTTCATGTATCAAGAGTATTACAAGCATATGTGCATACCTCGATTAATTTTACAAGAGCGCGCAAGTATTCACATATAATAAATCAAATATTCATCTATAATACATCAAATATTCACACCTAAGATGTCAAGTATTTAAAAAAAAAACTGGACACATCACTCACCCATCTTTTACACGTTTTTAGAGATGGTTTTTTTTCTCCGTTCAATCTAACCAATATTTTTAATAATCTGTGAGGAATTTTGTAAATCTAAAACAACCAATATCTTCTACACAATTTTCTCTTTCAAATGAGATCTATGATGACATACTTTCGAGTTGTCCGTTGCACAAGTATTCATACCTTGTCATGCAAGTATTCATCCCTCATAGAGCAAGTATTCATCCTCATCATATAAGTGTAAATAGTTCATAGAGGTGGAAGACGGAGGCAGAGGTGGGAGAGGGAGATGGAGGCGGAGACGGAGGTGAGAGAGGGAAAGGGAGGCGGAGGCGGAGGCGGAGGTGGGAGAGGGAGGCGGAAGCGGAGATGGAGAGATGAGAGAGGGAGGTGGAGGTGGAGGCGGAGAGGGAGAGGTGGGAGAGGGAGGTGGGAGGCAGAGAGGGAGATGTGGGAGAGGCGGGCGGAGGCGGAGAGGGAGAGGTGGGAGAGACGGGTGGAGGCGGAGGTGGGAAAGAGAGAGAGAAAGAGGAAAGAAATAAAGGAAGAAAATTAGGTAATTAATTTGTAGGGACCATTAGGTAGTTAATTATAGTTAGAAGAGAAAGTTAGTTAATTGGGAGATGAAATGGGGAATGGATAGATGGAGGAAAATATAATTATCCTAAAAAATTTGTTCAAACACATTTAAATAGAATGAGAAAGGAAATATTTCCTATTTATCCAACTTTGATTCTTACTGGATCATGGTAGATGTATTAATACAATAATATCCTTGCTGAAAAACTTTTTTTGTCAAACTAAAGTCATCCAATCAAATAAAAAATGATTGTTCAAATATTTTTGGTGTTTCAGAGATTCACCTCAAATGTTATACACAACCTATATATCTAAATTATATAAAATACATCCATAATTTAATTTATCATTTTATTTTCATAAATGTTTCATTTGTTGTTGCATTAATTGTTATTTTTATTGGTGTCAATATATCCCTTCTTTTTGAAGTTATTATTATTGTTATTATTCATGCAACAAGTCATTCTCAGCGTCTTTTTGCAAAATAATAAATATTATGTTCCTGGGAGCAAAAGAGTAGGTAGGGGAACAGCCTTCATATTTTAATATAAACAGTTACAAGATCTGGAAAAAATTATAAGCTAACAAGTTTCAGAAACTTAGTCAGTACCGGTACATCCATCCGTACCAACTTCTATTCAGTAGTACATTAGACTCTTAATAAAAGACACCAAGCCTTTATTAAAGTTGGAAATAATTAATAAACCTAAACTCACTTAAGCCTTATCTACCTAATTAATTAATTACTTTCATTTATAGACAAAATTCCCTTAGCCATCATTGTTTGTGGCTTAATACTATCCGATTCTATAAATACTATCTCTGAGCAATTCCTAACAGCACCTCATCATGTGAAGAAGCAAGAAGCATCCATACTGAAATTCGGGTCAAAAAATTCAAGTTTCTCGATCGCGAAATCCATTTCGGGCACCGGTGAATTAGTACTTGAACTGGCCATGGGAATCCAATCATTAAAATCTCCATAATTACTAATATCAGAATGCATAAAGAAGTTTGTTGTTTCACTAAAATCACTGAGGAATGATGGAACTGGAAGTTGCATTAAATCAGAGTCGAATTCGTACTCAGTCTTGCATTCGACCTCGGGTTTAAATGATTTAATTTGTTTTGTGTCTTGGTCCCTATGTTGGTCTAGTGCTTGCTTGGCAATTAGCAAGTTTGAGTTAGGCTTAGTATTCTTTTGTTGACATGTGTGGATTCCATTGTATGTTACATCAAACACCATTGCGTTTTCGTCGGTTCGTTGAACTTGCTTCGTTGCTAGGCAGCCTTGTGAGTGCCGGTGTGTGCATCTGTAGTAGCCCCTGAAATTTCATATATTTCTAAGTTAGATTATTTGATACTATTAGCATACAGTATATTTGCAACTTTTCAAATAGGAAAATTCAACATCTTGCTCAGTGCTCACCTTGGATATTTGGCACCAAGTATATCTTTTTGGCCATATTTTCTCCAGCTATATCCATCTTCTAGGGAACCAACGGCACCGCAATTAGTGTTCACTGTCACTTGATTTCTCCATTTGGGCATTGTTTTCCTATACATCAATAAATTAAAGAAAAAGATTAGTCAAATAATCAAAATATAATTGAACAATTCACATAAAGTCTCAAGCTTCAAGTTCATATTTTATATATATTACAAATAAATTACCTTTTCTTTGATACTTCTTTTCCATCTTGGTTCTTGTAAGCTTGATCAAAACTCTCACTTATGGGGCTACCGCTAGCCGAAACAAGCGAATCTGACTCGGATGCTCTGGTTTCAACTAGGCCAAAATTCTTGACGAAGTTTAGGGATTTCTCAATCGATAGATGCATTTTCGATGCTAAGTCCTTGCATGGCTCGATCGAAGACGAAGGTTGCTCTAAGTATACCTGAAATTGCCTCACTAAATCCTTCATTTGGTTGAGCTCTGTCACAAGAAAGCACCCCTCCATCTTTTAGATTAATTAAGAAGCTTATTTATTGATGAAACAAGTAGGACTTGGATGCATGAACTTAAGGGGCAAATGTTGAGAGTGTGTGTCTAAAAGAGGGAGAGAGATAGAGAGACAAGGCAAGTGTATCTTTTGAGTTATCTATGAAGAGAATGGTTGTTGGGATAGTTATGGAATGGATGTTGATACAAGGGAAAGGGTCTTTTTATAAGAAATGGGGGTGTCCCAAATCAGCGCCTCTGGGGTTTAAAAAAAGTGAAACGAAGGAATTTTATGAGAAAAGAAATTGTAGTAGACTTGTAGTGTATATATTTGAAACAGAAGTTGTAACCTTAATTGTGAGGGGGGATTTCCGACACAGTTTACTGTGTTGTTAAATTCCTCGATTTCATAATGGTCTTTTAATGTTTTTTATAAAGGTATTCCTAGGCTACATCCAACTTTGATTGTGAATATATTTAAAAATATTATTCAAAATAAAAAAAAGTTATAATTATAGATGTTTTTTAAATTATTTAGATGGGGCATATATAATTTTTTTTTATTGATTTGAAAAAAGATTAGTCTTTCATCAAATAATTTTAAAATATTAACAATGGAGTTTAATGATATTATAATGAATGATCATTCTAATTCTAAATTGACTTTAATTTAATATACGTCGTATGTAAATATTGAGAACACATTTATAATATAATTTTTTAAGTTAAATAATATTTTTGTTAAATAAATATATGTACCATAAAAGTTGAATGTATCTAAATATCATTTTTGTTTATTGAAAAATATGATGCAACTTAAAAACTTGGTGTATTTATAAAAAAATTATTACCTTGTTATGTTATCCAATTAGTTTCGATGAAAAATATCTCAGCTGGAAAATTGTGATTGCAGTTGTCTTAGAAAGGAACCTATTTTTTTTAAGGCCAAAGACTTAATTATTAGATTTAAAATAGAAAAATAGTATTGCTCAAACAATGGTTTTTATAGAAAATCAATTACCTATAGTTAAATATTCATTTTATTCATATACCAATGATAATAATCTTCGTTCATATAGAAAACTTCATTAATAGATTTTTTTTTAAATAGGCAAAAATGACCGTTTGATTGATTGAAACATTAATTACATAATCGTCACAAAACCAATAGATTTCAACTTAGCCATGTTAATTTATGTGCATATATAATTTGCATGCCATTTCGGCTAGACGGTTAACAACTTAGCATAAATCAAACAAGAAAAAAAAAATCTGTCTCTGTCAAGAATTTTACAAAAAGAAAAAAAAAAAAAGATATTTTCCTTTTCAAATGTTAGACTAGTCTTTGGTCTCTTGATAAGGAACAGGAGAGAACAGAGAGAGAAGTGTAGAGAGAGAAAGCGAGGAGTGAGAGTGGTGACCAATTCTTTGTCTACGCGCGTATTAGAAAACTTTTTCTCTCATTTCTTAGTAGAATTTTAATTGGTAGATATATAAAGCAAGTGGGAAATAATAAAAAGTAGTAATTATAGTGGTGAAGATGCTCTGAAACTGACACCAAAGAATCTTCAAAGCATACTAGTCGTCACGCGCTTGAGATATTGGGATTTTGAAGGAGAGAGATAGAGAGGGGTAACAAATGCCCAATTACAAGTATGTTATTACGTGGCATTTGCTCAGATGGAATGTTTATTAGTTCGGATCCCTCAAGTAACTTATAATTTGAATTTGAAACCGGACCGTTGAATCAGAATCTACACGAATATTGAAGTTATGTGAATTTTATCTCGGTCAGATTAGGGGTAAAGATATTGACAGAGTAGTTTTTGCTTCATGCAGCGCATGAGTCATATGCAGTGTTATTTTGGTTCTGTTATTTGTGCGTTGTGTGAAGCAAAAACTACTCTGTCAATATATTTACCCTCAAATTAGTCTGAATTTTGATCGGATGGTCCGGATTCAAATTTAAATTTTCAATTAATTCAGGAGATTCGGACCAAAGTTTTTTTGGATAGCAATGTCCAATGGATGTGATTTAGGCCGTTGAATTTTATAAAATGTGTTACATGGCTTGGGACAGTGGACAATTTATTTGCTTTGTTATTTTCATTCCTTTTTTAAAACTATAATTCAAAATTTCTAATTATTGTCATTGTCATATTAAATTACAATACTGGCATTCAAAAAGTAAGAATTAAAAGAAGCAAACATAAAGCAGCGTTTTTTTTTTACATATCTCATTCTTGTAAAGATTTGAGTAAAAGAAGCAAACATAAAGCTAGTTTGATCTAGCTATTAAATTTTTAATTCTCGGTTGTGATTATTGAAGATAAAAAAAATCGGATGAATCAAATCAATCGAAATAACAATATATATTTTTTCTTCTTTACATATAATGCATATAAATTAAGTAGTTAACCTTTGCTAAGTTGAATAACAGTATTTTTCTACTTACAATATATATTTTGTTGATCCATTAATGCGAATATTGTATATTTTTAAATTTATATCTTAAGTTGAATAATATTATTTTGTATCCAAATCATCAAATGATGAGGAGGGACCAATCGGTGATATATACACAGTATAGAAATTTACAAAGACAGGGACCCCCTCATCCTCTCTTTCATCCTTTGTCCTGACTTGCTCCTTCTAGATCAAATCCTAGTTTTGATATCTCGTCTCTAAATTATTAGGCAATAAAGTAAAATAGATAGATCAAACTAGCTTAAATTTTTTATTGCAGGTTCTAATACAGTTTAAATCCAAAATTAAATTTTTTGAACAAAACCCCTATTTTACAAAACCTTTTTTAAGGTTAGCGGGTAAGAAACCCACTAACAAGATTTTTATAAGTGAAAATTGGGTCCATGCCACCTCAAAATGGTGAATTTAGAAAAATGCCACCCTAAAATTTCTCTTTTGCTAAATGCCACTCCAAATGAAAATTACCACAATTAACAAATTATTATACATTTGTAATAAAAAGTAAATAGAATATGTTGTATTTTGAGTAGTATTTTCGTATATTCCAAAAATGCCCTCACAGTAACCCTAATGGGTCCGATCCGATCCAAAAGAAATGGTCTAAACCCTCACCCGTCTCCTCTCTTCGTCTACTCTCTTCGTCTCCTCACCCTCACCCGTCTCCTCTCTTCGTCTCCACCATACCTCTCTTTGTCTCCACCATACCTGATCCGATCCAGTTTAGAAGAGGAGAACGGAGAGGAGATCGGAGAGGAGGGTTTAGGGTAGTAGGCGACTTCAGTTTAGAAGAGGAGGCGGGCCGAAGGTGGTAGGCGACTTCAGTTTAGAAGAGGAGGCGAGCTCATGTATCTGGCGACTCCATTTCATTTGATTTAGAAGAGAAAAAGAAATTTTGAAGATAAAGGCTATTTCGGTCAATTCACTATATTTGTAAATTGTTAATTTAAAATTATACATTAATATGGTATTTGTGGCAATTTTCTTAATAAATGTGATTTGGAGTGGCATTTAGCAAAAGAGAAATTTTGGGGTGGCATTTTTCTAAATTCACCATTTTGGAGTGGCATGGATCCAATTTCCCCTCTTTATAAATATGAAAAAAAAATTACATATTTTTTTTTTTTGCAAAACCTTAAATAAAAAAGTCCAGTTTAAACTTCAAAGAGCATCTACATCTCTGAAACTCTTAGAGTTTCTAAATAACTGTTAACTGTTTTTAAGAAATTATAAATTCTGGAGTTTCTAAATATTCACATCCTTGAAACTAAATTTTAGAGTTTCTAATAAGCCACATCATCAGTAAATTAAAATTGATAAGCCACATCAGTAGTAAATTAAACTAATTTTAGCGAATACAGGCCAATCGTTTTGCCACGTCAGAGTTTATAAACGATTTCTTAATAAGAAATTATTGAGTAAATTTGCTAGATAAGAAATCCATCTACATCTCTGAAACTGGTTTAGCAACTGCCATATTAGATTAGAAACTCTAATAGTTTCAGAAATGCAGATGCTTTAATTTCATCTGTACATAATTAAATGAAAGTTTTCCAGAAAGTAGCGATACCAACTTTAAGAGTACAGATTTTACCAGAGTAATTTTGATTGATGCAGTGCACAAATTATAGAATCAAAATAATAATGGCTGGTGTCAAAACTGTTTGTTAAAATTTTTACCAACTTTTGAATGAAGAGCCATCAGCCAGCCTGTCCGAATTTCACTGACAACCTCTCATGAAGAGCAGTGAATTTTTAATTTAAGCCCAGGAATTTTTAAAAGTGCTAAATTGTAAACCGGAATCTGTAGTTGACTTCACTGAGATTACTATCCAAGTCAACGTGTCAAACAAAAAACAAGTACTTGCACTGCCAGGGAGAAATTTCCATGGAATTCAATTGCATTATATTATGGGTATCGTCAAGAAGTTGCCGTGTTTTTTGCACGGGACGCGACAAAAGAATCAGAAGCAGGAGGCTTTTAATTCCCGTGTAACACAACCACATGAGGCATAATATAGAAATAGTTTTTTTTTTTAGAAATAAAAAAAAAACCTAAATCATCTGAAAAAGATTAATTATTTTTTCGATCACATAATTGGGACCGAATCAATAATTTAGTTCAATTAGATAATCTACTGAGACCGATAATTTCCATAAATTTGTCTTCGTCGAAGAAAATTTGAAAATACTGGACTGTGTGTAATTCGCGATCCCTCTCCTCTTCATCCTTTCTCTCTTTATTCTAAGTCTCCATTGGAGAAAACATAATGGAACTGAATCAATAGTTTGGTCTTATTTATTTTTTCACATTGTGTAGTTGTTGATGAAGTAAATTGTGAAAATTAGTAGGATTAAATTTTTGGTTCATTTCCAATAATCTATCTTTTTTATTTTTGACAAATTGATTTTTTAATATCTAAATAAAAAAATTTGATGTAGAAACCACTCCAGCTTTCTCGTTCTGTTACAAAAATTTATCTTAGGACTTGTTCGGCACCTTAGGATTCAGTTGGGTTACATGAGATTTTCAGAGAAATGGAATTTCTTCCTTACAGTCTGTTTGGCTACCAATTTTTATAATGGAAAAAACCCATAAAAATATCCAAAAAGTAAAAAAAAATTATGGGAATTCTCACATTAGTTCTGAGCTAATGTTTTTTTTTCCCACGCAGCCATCAAAGAAGAAATGTATATTTTATATTATTTTAAGTGGTCAAAAGTTGATTATTGACAATCACTATACAAAATAATAATATTTTATTTCAATATAGTTTCAGTTTTCAATCTCAATAAATATTGATGAAAAGTAATAATAATAAAGGGAAAAAAAATGTAATTTGATAATTTGCTATTTTTACAGTGAAATCTATTTCTATGATCAATTTGTTGTTTTTTCAAACAAAAAACTAATAAAAATATATACAGCTGTGAAATATATTTCTATGATTAGTTTTTTGTTTTTTCAAACAAAAAAAAATAACATATAGCTGTAAATTTTATTTCTTGTAGATGAGATCTCTCATTATTATTTTTTTTATTTTTGTTTGTGGGACTAATCAAATAGTCCGGATTCGGTTTTTTACAAAAATCACATTACATTTTATACAAATTATATTTTTTTAATCAAGATTTCTCACAACTAATTCCACTGTATAACCGAACACTCATTTAAATACATTCTCATATTTATTCTTGTGCATACCCTTGAGTATGGGTTCTCACAAATTAAATAGTGAGTTCCCGAACTCGTTAATTTTCATCCCACATAATTCCATGACAACTGAACAGGTCTAGTGTATTATGTAGCAAGTTATTGACAAGTGACCTATACTTTTATTATATAGCTAGGTTGCTTATGGGTCCTGAGTAGGGCTGCACAAAAAATTCGTAGTTCGTTATTCGATTCGAGTTTGATTCGAAAAAGTTCGTAAAATATTCGATTCGAAATTGAGTTTGTTCAAAATTAATTCAAACCAAACTCAAACTGGATCTAGTTCGTTCGAAATAGGTTCGCAAATCAAACTTAGTTCGAAATTAACTCAAACGTGAACCGTTGATTTCCGCGGATAATGAACTTTAATGTTTTATTTAGGATAATATTTGGATTTGTAATAATTCTAAGACTTTGGTGATTGTTCTGTATTTTTATTGATATTTAAATTGTACTTTGAATATTTTGGATATTTGAAAACTTTGGTGATGTTGCTCCTGTTGGCTATTTGGAAAACTTTGGATTCTGTGATTGTACTGAACTTTGATTGATTGTACTAAACTTTGGTGTTTAATATAAATTTTGATACTTGTAATGAACTTTGATATAAACTTTGGTGTACTATGTAATTAGAATTAAGAATGCCTGAGTTTTTATTGAAGTGATGTAATTTCGAACTATAGCCCAGCAATAAGTCATAACTCGTAAGTCGTAACAAAGTTCGTAAAAGTTCAAAATTGAGTTCGTTCGAAATTAATTCACCAAACTTAGTTCGAAATTAATTCAAACCAAACTCAAACTAGATGTAAGTTCGATTCGATTCGGTTCGTTTGCTGCCCTAGTCCTTAGTGTTTCGTGCCTTGGGATGATAACATTAGGCCATGTTCGGATGACCATGGGATCATGGAAATTAACAAGATTTTCAGTCTATTGGGGTGATATTCCCGGACATTTTTATTAATATCCAAAGTTAATTATAAATTAATTATTATACCCACGATTTCCGACTTTTGCCAAAAATGTCCAAACCAGCTACAAAATGGCCGGTTTTCTCTTCTTCTTTTTTAGAGACACTATGAAGAGCAAGATAATGAAATCTAACACTGAAAATTCAAATTTTTTGCTTAAATTATTTGTTAGATTACTTATTTTGATGTATAATTAGCATATTTATACTAAAATACGCTAAATTACTTGAAATTATGTTGAATTACACTATATTAAGTTAAATTACACTAAATTACATTACATTACCCTAAAATACGGTAAATTACGCTAAATTACATATGAATAGGGACGATATCTTCACTGAAAAGGCGACAAACGACGACGAAACTTCAAACGGCCATAAAACGGCGCTCGAGTGTCCGATTTCAGCAAATGACCACTTTTCGGAAAACTTGCGAAAAGACGCATGAGTTGAAGTTTCAAAATTCAGAATTGCCAAAAAATTAAGAGAAGAACCTCAAAACTTGAGTTGAAGTTTCCGATTAAGATTTTCGTTTCTATTATTCAATCTAAGTAGCTCAGTAAATTAGTTACATAATGAACTTGTAGATACCAATTTTTACTATTTTTGGAATTTTTTTACTATTTTTTATGTTTCATGAAAGATGGCACAAAATCGGTTTACTTTAGCGTAATGTACCGTATTTCAGCATAATTAGCGAAGTTATTGTAATTTAGCGTAATTTAACGTAATTTAGTGTAATTCAACATAATTTATTGTAATATAGTGTAATTCAACATAATTTCAAGTAATTTAGCGTATTTTTAGTATAAATATGCTAATTATAAATCAAAAGAAGTAATCTAACAAATAATTAAACAAAAAATTTAAATTTTCAGTGTTAGATTTCATTATCTTGCTCTTCATAGTGTCTCTGAAAAAAAAAAAAAAAAGAAGAAGAGAAAACCGGCCATTTTATGGCCGGTTTGGATATTTTTGTCAATGTTTGGTTGGCAAAATAGATCCCACTATTCCTATTTTATTTCCTATCTCAGTATAGATCCCACTATTTCCTAAAAATAGATCCCACTATTCCCACATCAATATAAATTGGTGGAAAAAAAAAACACCTCAGACATTTTTTTTTCCCAAGTCGCTCATTCATCTCTCTCCTCTGTCATGTTGTCCTTTCATTACTTTTTTTTTTCTTTGAGAAAGTTAGGACATGTTCGGCAGCATGAGAATTTTGTGAGAATGAGAATTTTTAATATGAGAATGAGAATTTCAATTTGTCAAAACTGAAGTTATTTAACCTATGAAAAGTTTTAGAATATAGGTGTTCAGCAAATGCATGAGAAATTTGTTAGAATGTTGGTTTGTTTTTCTTTTTATAGAAGATGTAATACTAAAATTAAACTATATTAAAGTGTATTAATACTAATCACTGATTATAGTCAATATAATTGTATATATCAGATTCTAAAAAAGTTTAAATGAGTGAATTGACTATACAAGTAAAGTTTAATTATGCTTGTTTAATAATTTCTTGTATTATTAAATTGTGCTTGTTTAATTAATTTTAGCCTTTGTATTATTAAATTGTGTTTGTTTAATTGAGTGCTTGATTGTACAAGTTAATTTCAGTTTAATTAATTAAACAAGTATTGATTAGTATAATTCCTCTTTTTAAGTCAAGTTTGTGAAAATGTACTCGTATGCAACAATACAAAACAGTAGAAATTAATGCCTTTTTGTAATTAATATCTTCTTGTCTGAAAAAAAAAGAGTACAATAGCTTCAGCTCTTGAGAAAAATAACGGAGCTTTGACATAATTTTTTTTTCCTTACAAGTGATGAGGAAGGAAAAGGGTAAAAGAACCATATAAGTATTGGGAATAGGTATTAAAACTAGCGTCCGACCAGTCAATAGGAAAAATTATGAATGAAGTTATTTTTTCTCTAAAAACTCATGAGATCGGTTGCTGCCGAACAGACCCTTAGTTGCCAAGTGTCAACCTTTTTTTCTCTCATCTCTCCTCTATCCTTCCAACTTCACATGTAAATTTGAATATCTATATAAGATGTACACATAAGTAGTCCCTTCTTAAATTTTTGTTTGTGGGACAATATGAATCTGACCAGATTCTAAAAGTTTTTTTTATTTGTTGTCTATGTTTTTGCTTTATATCATTCTTTTGGCGTTGTATATATTATGTAGTGATCCAACAATCTATGATGTTTTTGTATCGTTTTCAAGATGATGTAACTTTATTTTAGAATGCACTGTATCATAATTATGTTTTTAATTTTATAATTTAACTAATTAATTTCTCCTTATTAAATGTTAAGATGTGTCAAAATATAATTATATTTTGAATTTTAGTGTTGGACCAAATAAATTAAAATGAATTTGATAGTTTTAAATTTTAGCAGGTATTTTTTTTATTAATTGATGGACGAAGCTACTGAAAAAATGAGGTTTTTATGAAATCAACATAAAAATACAGACAATCAATTCCTGTTGACAAATTTTGAATATCGAATCAGAATTATAGTTTAAGAATTGATAAGAAAAAAATAATTTCAGATGTAACTTTATCCAAACTATAAAAAAAAAGTTACTGAAATAATTAGTGCCCACATAATTAGTGATTACGGTGTACACTGAAAAAAATATACATATTTTTAAAATAAATTAAGATTTCTCACAACTAATCTCACCGTACAACCAAACACTCATTTCAACACATTCTCATATTCATTTCCACACGTACAACCCGTATTCATGGGTTTCCACTTTTTTAAAAGTGAGTTTCCATCCCGTCAATTCTCATTCTGTGTAATCCCGTGACAAACGAACAGGTGATCTAAATTCTGGAGAGACAAAGTTACAAAATGATTAAATGTTTTACCTGAAAAAAATTAATGGCATATCAATTTGCTGCCTACAATAATTGGTGGGATGTTTGATAAACAAAGTAGATAATTTGATTTTTTTTTTTTCTATTTTTAGTTGAGTTTCATGTCCTTAGTATACGTTGCTGGATTATTAATTTAATATTGCACTTGAATATAAAATAATTTTGTATTGTATATTGTTAATTTTATTATCAATTTGAATTGAACAGTGGTTTAAAATATGTTGAGCATTACTGTGTCATATAGGATGTGGATGTTTAACGTGATCAACTTAATAATGAGTTGAATTGAATAAATATCAAATAAGATAGCCAAGGAAATATTTGGACTGATTTAATGATTTGATCTCCAAAATACAAGACATCATGAACTCACGCTGATGAACTCACGCTTGTTATTTAATTAAACAATTTTGTCAGAGACTTAGAAGAAGACATAATTAAATGAGACTCTCTAAAGGACTTTACTATTCTTGATTAACTCAATCGGTGAAGCTTTCATGCACAAGGGAGATGTTGGTTCATGTATGTTTTCACACTTTAATTTTGTATATTCAACATAGATGTTTCTGGAGGCAACAATAGATTTAGTTTAGAGTAGTTTTTTAGAGTTATAGCAGTTAGAGACTAAATTTTACATTATTTTTAATTTTTTTACTAATATTTTAAATAAGTAGAAATTCATTACTTTTGAATGGTCCAATATTTTTGAATCAAGTAATATGCATGCCACATATCTAAAAAAAAATAACAAACATGTTCTTAAAAATACAAATTTAGCATTTAAATACAATTTTTTTATATGGAGATCATATTCTTAAATTGACAATTTAAAATTTGAAAATATAAATATAAATTGTAATGTGCATATTAATTACCACAGCCTGACTAAAAAATAATTTCATTCCATCTAGAATTTCTCTTACATATATACATATAAGCCTTTTGACCACTGTAGTAACTTTTCTAATTTAAGAAAGACATATCTTTCATGACCTGAATTTTATTATCATCACATGAAGGACTTGGTCGTTACGTTGATTGATGTGGTACAAATTCAACAATTATATATTTATATATGTGTACTATAGCACTTAAATTTATCTCAAGTTGACATTTATATATCAACGTAACGACCAAGTCCTTCATGTGATATTAAAATTCAGGTCATGAAAGATATGTCTTTCTTAAATTAGAAAAGTTACTGCAGTGGTCAAAAGGCTTATATGTATGAGTGAGGCTATGGTGCTATGCATAGCACGGATGGGGTCCGTGCTATGGCTCAAAATTTGACTTTTTAAAATTTTAATGGTCGATCCAACCGTTCAATGTGATAACCATATGAATATGTACTTGCAAACTAAATTTTATATTTTTTCGAATTTTTTTACTATTTTTTTAGATAGGTAGAATTTTGATGGTCCAGAATTTTCAGAAAACACTGATTTTTCTACCTATCTAAAAAAATAGTAAAAAAATTCGAAAAAATATAAAATTTAGTTTGCAAGTACATATTCATATGGTTATCACATTGAACGGTTGGATCGACCATTAGAATTTTAAAAAGTCAAATTTTTAGCCGTAGCACGGACTCCATCCGTGCTATGCATAGCACCAGAGGCTCACTCATAACTAATAAGTAGTAGTTACTAAAATTGATAATGGATTTTTTACAAAAGTACCCACTAAAATCTTGTTTTATTTATTGCACCCAATAGGAAAGTGGTCCATAAAATTATCTTTACTCTGTTAAGAACATTTTTTTTTAAATTTTATTCAGATTTTCCATTTTCATGACTTCCATCACAGGCTTGACAAGTTGGCATATGTATTCATGCAAGTAAGTATGGTGGGAAATGGTTATCACACAAAATATTCACATGAACTTGTGTTGTGAATGAATATTATTTAGGGGAAGTTCATAAATTCTAGACCTTTAAGGAAATAAAAGTTAGAGTAATCAAATTATGGGTTGAGTCATAATTATCCGAGGGTTGAACTTGAAATTTGAAATTTTTGCATGAAGGTTTTAATTTTTGGCAAGATCATACAAATTCTTCACTTGAGAAAACATACTTGATATAAGGTGTATCAAAGAGATCGAATTGTAGTCCAAGTTTAGATGTTGCTTGGGGACAAGCAAGGTTCAAGCTTGGGGGTATTTGATAGGTCTAAATTATATACACATTCGATCTAGTTTTTATCACATAATAGCACCAAATATCTTGTATTTTAGTAGATAATAGAATGAAATATATTCAAGAATCAAGTTACTGCCAAAGTCTATTTAAGTTACAGGAAATGGAGCAAAATGTAGATCTTCTCGCAAGCTTTTCGAAAAGTGGTAGAACACTGAAAACGGAGTTACGGATCATGAGTTATACCTGTTTGAATTTCAGAGCAAAACAGGAGAAACCGAGCCCAGTGCGGACGCACTGACTCAGATGCGGACGCACTCAGCCATCAGACACAGAAAACAGAAATGTCCGAGCGCAGTGCGGACGCACTCGGGCCGCACTCGATCCGCACTCAGCGACACACAGTTCGTATTTTAGCCATATCTTGGTCATACGAACTCCGATTTGGGTGATTCAAAGCTTGACGGAACCAGGACAAAGAGATCTACAACTTTCATGAAGGAAACAAATCCAAATTCGGAATATATAATTCTGTACATCCGCATCAATGGCCGCATCAGCCTGAAAAACTGCTAAATATGGAAAGTTAGTGGGCTTAGTGGGTGCCAAAATTAGAATAACTTGGTCTCCAAGTTCAGAATCACATAATTAGAAATATAGAAGTTAGTAGGCTTAGTGGGCGCCGAAAATAAAACGACTTGATCTCCAAGCTCAGAAAATGTTATATAAGGCTAAGGAGACCACATGAGAGATCATCCATTATTTTACATATCCATTTTCTACAAATTGAGAGAGAGAGATCCTGCAGAAATTCTCGAAGGCATTTCAAGGAAGGAGAAGAAGAAGATTCAAGCAAGGAGTCGGCAAGATTGAGGTTTTAGATCTAATAAAGGGTGTAATCATTTATTTATCTTATTTCTTATTGTTTTTGTCAATCTTTGTTATGGATCTCTCCAAGAGAGAGTAGTTCTCTTTCTAAGGGTTTAGGTCAATGCATGAACTTGTTTAATTCTAGCTTATTCGGATCTTTGTTTTTATTATGATTGTGTTATCGGATTTGATTGTTAATTTCTGTGATTTATTCTTTATGAATTTCATTAGTACTTATTCCTTTGAGTTCACCTGGTTAGGGTTTATTGAATTGAAGTAGTTTTAAAATCGCGTTGATCGTGTTTTTCCGCTTTAAGTTTATTAAATTCCGGCATTGGTCAAGTAGGAGACTACTAATTGAAACCATAAAGACACACCTTAGGATTGGGTTAGAAGCGACCGTACTTTGATATCCAATCCAGAACTATAGAAATTAAGGTTAGGATTTTGGTGAAGGACCGAAAGGTGAAGGCAAATCCTAAGTATGACACCTTAGAACAAATATTGATATATTGCTTTGAAGCATGAGATTAAATATCACTCTAGGTTAGTGACAGCCCTAGAATTCGAGGCACATTAATCCATCTACCTGAAGTATTTGTATTAATATTTGTTCCAAAGGCTAACATAGGTTAGAAACCTCATCAAATCAAACATGAATTTAAACAAACCGAATAAATAGAATTAGCAAGGAATTGTAGACCGAATGCCCCTAGATCTCCTTAAACTTGAAAACAAACCAATCTTTCTTCCCTTTATTTTATTTACATTTATTGTTTGAAACTCCTCTCTTTCGGGTATTGAACCTAACCTTAGGATTTTAGAACAAAACCCCCCACTTTACTTTTATTGTTTAGTTTTAATAGTAGTTTTCTTTAATCGAAAATTGGTATTTCCCTATCTCCCTGCGGATCGACACCTAAATACTACAATCGATAGGTTGTGCGCTTGCAACTAACATATTCATTGAGTACGAAGGTTTATAAATTTTAAAGGCAAAAAGAGTACCAAATTTCTATATCTAAAATACTCAACAGAAACTACACTAATACTGAGTCCGGCTTATATGACATCGGTGTCATATGATACTAACTCCAAACTTGATTGAATAGACTTCAAATGACTAATCTAAACTGTTTAAACTGATTTATTTTTTGAGTGATGCATTTACATGCAAATTTAATTATTATATTTTTGAGTTATTTTAGTATCAAATCAAGCAGTTAAAAATGTTGAAAAATGAATGTATTAAAATTAACTTAAAAACTCACACATTTGACCGCTTGACTTGATACTAAATAAATTTAAAAAATTATAAATTTTGCATGTAAACGCACAATCAATGAAATAGATCGGTTTGAATGGTTTAGATTTACCGTTTGAAATCGATTTGATAGATTTTGGTGTTTGTGTTATATAGGTTAAAATGTATACTAGATATCCCGATTTTT
The DNA here is from genome assembly GCA_025461045.1 of Carex parvula. Taxonomy (NCBI): domain Eukaryota; kingdom Viridiplantae; phylum Streptophyta; class Magnoliopsida; order Poales; family Cyperaceae; genus Carex; species Carex parvula. The sequence goes on from JAJGRW010000427.1 coordinate 552,431, forward strand.
TTATTAATATCCAAAGTTTAATACAAATTATTAATTATACCCAGAACTCAACTCAATATCGATATATACCCAAGCCGGCCATTTTCTGGCCGGCCAAGTACCCTCCCTAAGCCGGCCAGAAAATGGCCGGCCATGTACCTTTTTTTTTTTTTTTTCCCGTTTTTTGGAGAGAGACACTATGAAGATCAAAGTATTAAAATTTAACACTGAAAATTTGAAATTTTTTGTTTAAATTAGTTGTTATATTACTTCTTTTGATATATAATTAGCATATTTATATTAAAATATGTTATATTAATTGAAATTATATTGAATAACACTATATTATGTTAAATTACGCTAAATTACATTACATTACATTATTTTACAAGTTGTTATATTAATTGAATACGCTATATTGTGCTACTATTTTTTATGTTGTGCTACTATTTTAATGTTGTTATATTTTTTGTTTAGCATTACCATAAAAAGCACACATACACAAGAACCGAAATATAGGATAATCCAAATATACCAAACATAAATAGTATATCAAATATAAATAGTACAAAACTAGTAAAAATACAACTAAAACGGAGAGGGAGAATATCGATGAGGCGGTACTCCGGCGTTTGCCCGGCGCGGCCAGCGCGGCCAAGCTCCGTCTCTCTCGGGCTCATCTGGGGCATCGGCAGACCTCAGTATCTGCTCGGCGGTATCCCAACTGGCATCGCCTGTGGAGACTGGTGGTACTGGCGGAGGTGTAGCGAAGATAGATGCGGCAAACTTACTCCCAAAGGCAGGCTGAGCATGAGACCCGCTACCACTAGCCTCTCCATCATGCGGCATCTCTGTGCCATATCGGGGTACCCTCGGTGCCGAGCTGAAATCCTCATCGAATACCCCGAATTCCTGGAGACTGTACGAGAGGGACTCGTACTCAGAAGTATCGGACATCTCAGGTGGTGGCTGTGGCGGCATCTCTGCCGGACCCTGCAATCATACACATAATTTATTAAATTTGATCTGAATGAAGAAATTTATTAAAACATCTAGCTGATACTGAAGTATGACATACCTGAGGCTGCACCGGACGTCCATGCTCGTCGTACCATGCCGTCCACCCAACGTCGGACAATACCCAACGGTGGTAGTCCCACTCTGGATGTGAATCGGGGGAAGATGGCATATCATCTAACAGAACCGGGCTCCGATCGGGCTCATGCGGATTTATCTCACGCCAGTTGATGTTCTCTCTGGCGTCCCGCAGCATACCGATGATCTTTCCACCGTGCCCGGCATCCTCCACTGTAATCGCATTCTTCTTGAGGGTGCGGTACCCAAGCAGTCTCCAGTTCTTCTTTCCCAGCATGCGGATCCCATGCCCGCACTCCTTGATCGCTGACAAAAGCTGAAAAAAATTTAGCGTGTCAGATCAAACCTTAATGTATTATTAAGTTAGACCAAAACTATGTGTGGTTTTATGTGCTTTACCTGGCGAGCCCATCCACGACCGGTGGGATGGTAACCATCATCCATCTGGATCCTGTCGCGGAGATGGGCACCGTAATCACCCTGCAGATAGACACTCGCCATGCAGACCTGCGTGTACCATACATCGTACCTCAACTGGGGATCCCCCGGGGTCTGCTGAAGCACATCTGGCTCGTGATAGAAGTCTGTATACTGAGGATCCAAGGCCGTCATGTAGTATGCATCGTAATGGCTGCTCCAGTCCTTATCCAGTCGCGCTCGGTGGGTAACGCTGTAAAGAAGACGTTAGTTGCAATAAAAACTATCAAGTAATATGATTT
>JAJGRW010000427.1:558723-614455 GCA_025461045.1 Carex parvula
TTATATTTTCATTCGCCTTCTCGGCTTCTCCGCTTTCTTTCCACATATATATATGTGCGTGTGTGAAGAGAGCTTTGACAGCCTCTGCCATTAAGTTTTTCAAAACAAGAGAGAGATGGGGATCTTCTACGACGATACCAAATCAACCTACATCGTTAGAGCCGTCAACAACGAGATCATGACCACCGTTACCGACTCTGGCGACGTAGTTTCTGACTGGATCGACAACATCCTCCGCATCCACCACCGTCGCCTCGACCGCCTAATCGTCGGCCTCGATGTCGAGTACTGGCGTCCCATTAACTTAGATGGCACCTATGGGTGGAATGCCGTTGCCTTGCTCCAACTCTGTGTTGGCCGCCGCTGCCTCATCTTTCAACTCCGCTACAGTGATTTTATTCCTGATAAGTTGCTTGACTTTCTCAAAGATGATCGTTTCAAATTTGTTGGAATTGGGATTAATTCAGATGCAGAGAAGCTTAAGCAAAGGTATGTAACCTTTTGTACTCGGCTGTAATTATGGGCCTACAAGAATGAACAGCATCCCTCAAGGATCCGCGAGGGATACTGTGGTATATCCTCGCGGATACTCCTGTCGCTAATAGAAAAAACATCTTTCTGTCGGTATATCTTCGCGGATAGTCACTTTTTACTCTCGCGGATACTGTCTCAGTTTTGTAGTAGAGTGAAGGTGTATCTATGTTCTCTGTAAGATGGTCATTTTCTGATTTTGTGGTTTTAACGCAAAGAATTTTACTAAAATTGAATTATATAATACTTTAGTCCTTCAAATATAGTTGATTTAATGGAGGGGTTTTTTGAGTAATTTTAATTGAAGTTTTACTGAAGATTTATCTGAGTGTATGGAATGGCAGACAACTTAACATATCAATATATATTGTACATGGTTAGTAACTTAATGCATTTCTAATAGCATGGTAAGAATCATCTTCATTTGTTAACTGTTTATCCTGATGTTAAGACTCAACTGCGGTAAAATAGAATGGTATAGAGGTTGGACACATAGTGGATCTCCGACACCTTGCGGCTGAGCACTTGGAGAGGCCGGCAATCAAGCAGTGGGGGCTGAAGAAACTAGCGTACAAGATCATGTGGGTGCAAATACAGAAGCCAAAGATGATCATACTTGGCAACTTGGGGGAGCGCGTGCTGTCAAAAAAGCAGATCGAGTATGCGACTATCGACGCATTTGTGTCGTTTGAAATTGGGCGGATGATTTATGCCGGAGAAATCTGATCTGGGAAGGATGGAGCTGTGTTTTGCAGTTAGGGTTTCTCATTATTTGATGGACCTGATCTCTGTGTTTCTGTTTGGTGAAAATGATAAAATAGTTATGGATGTTGGTAGTAATTTTGTAGTATCATGCATACCAATATATTTTTTTGAAATAAAAATATGAAGTTTTATCCTTTTAACTTTCATTTAATATTCATATATATAAATGACTCTCTTATCGAAGTTTCGGCCTTTTGAAGATAGAAATGCAGTAAATATATTGCATTGTCAAAATTGTTGATAAATTATATATATGCATGCAAGAAGAAGAGTTAATGATTTTTTTAAATTTTTGTTTGATCCATTGTATCTAAAAATTTACAGTTTAAGCTTCTAAATCTGTGACAAACCTCCAGTATTACCAATACTTAACAACAAATTATGAGAAGGAACCGTCTCTATACTCCAATAATATATACCCAGTTAACAAATCAGCAAGCTAATTACCAATAATATAAAAAAAAAAAAGTAAATCGGCGTTCTGAATTCATAATGAATTCCTTATGAACCAAAAGAGGAACTAAAATCTGCACACTCTAAAAACTACTATTAACAATATACCAAATTTTTTAAAATTTTAATAATGTCAAGCACTCAATCCGGAAAATAGTTAAATTCAACGGACCAATCGAATTAACTAGCTTAAAAATTCAGATAAATTGACACCAAGCATTTTTGTGAGTTCAAATATAAATTAGCTTCACTCAAAAAGTAAGAGCAATGGTGGTATATGTGCTTCGACAAACTAAACTATAAAACCTATCAATGAAAAATGAATTTAAACTATTTAAACCGATCTATTTCACTAGAATGCGTTAACATGCTAAATTTATTCTGTAAATACATTCTTTATACCTTTTTCCTAATATATATTTGTTGATCGCAATTCGCCGTCAATCATATAAAAAACATGTTAAATTTTAATACTTTATTTCATTTATAATATATTCAACCGGTCAAAAATGATGAAAAATGAATACATTAGAAATAATTTATGAATGATATTTTATCGTTTGATTTTACACTAAATTAATTTCTAAATTTCACATGTAATTAAATGCATCATTCATGAAATAATTTAGTTTTAACGGTTTGAAGTCATTGAATCGAAACTAATTCGATTAGTCATTAACCTCACCAAACACAATTCTAAGCTTAAAAACATATATATTTGCTTCACTCAAAAACTAGTGCAAAAAAAAAAAAAGACTTTGCATCAAACATAAAACTTCTCAATTTATTGGAATGATTCTTTCTGTTTCGCATACCTTAATTAACGGTATCCATCTCAATCTGAACACCACAATCTCTCTTTCTATCGAATTGAGCTCAGATGCGATTCTTTTAATTTATTTTTGATCAAAATACTAATATGTATTAATTAACTTATTTGAGAAGTGATAACCGTACTTTTTATATATGCATCTCAAATGTATTTATATTTCAAAACAAAGTTTTTAACTTAAATTTTGTTAATGCATGTACAGATAGAGTATAGTTAAATTAGATTAGGAGGAGCTGTAAATATTTTGACACTTTTATTCAATACAAAAGTTAAAGGATGACCTTTAACCTTGAAGAAAAATAGATTTTGAGGACATAATATCCAAAGAGCATGGAAGCATTGTCAGTGTCATTCTGCATGTTTGTTTCATTGCCAATCCAGTTTTGTTGGAGGCTTAATCACTTGGTTGATGACACAACAACAAAGTAGGCACTTATCGCGAGGGAACTCCGTCGCGAAAAGAAAAAGCACAGTTGTGAAGGTAAAAAGTGACTTTTCGCGACAGAGTACCGTCATAACTGTGCTTTTTCTTTTCGCGACGGAGTTCCCTCGCGATAAGTGCCTATTTGTTGTTGTGTGAGCTCTTCAAGTTGGGTTCGAGGAGCATGTTGTGTTCACACAAAAAAGACGGGCACCAGATTTTCATGTATATAATTAATATTATGATCAATCAAAACAATATACCGTTTTAATTTTTCTCTTTCGCTCTAGATATATATAAGAATGTATATTTTTTTTTTTTTTTTGCATATATAGTCTCTTGCTTCGAGGTCATAACATTTACTTAAGGCCACTAGTACCGCCTTCATTTTTTTCATCAACAATTCTATCTTAAATCTAACTAATAGATGAAACGGATTGGTCGATAAGCACTACATTTATAAACATTTGAAAAGTGAAACATATATAAGATGTTAATTTTTATTTTAATTGTTCGATATTTAAAATTATATAGTCAAATACTTATCCTTCAACTAGCCCATAAAATCTGATCACATGCGGCAGAAACTGTGTGATCGACCACATGCGGCCTGTATGGGTCAGAAACAAGATGCATGGAATGCAAGTCATGCAAGTATTGCACGATTCAGATTTTACACATAATTTTGCGAATACATCTTATATATATCAAGCATATTTAAAGTTTTCTGAAAAACAGAGAAGGATAAAATTTCTCAACGTTCCACAGTATATCCACATTTACTACTACCGAAACAAATTAAATGATGTTGGTGCATGCACTCTTTTACATTTGTCTCCTCGGCTTCTCTACATTCTGCTCCCGAGAAGATTATTCATTATCTTTTCCTTCGCCTTCTCGGCTTCTCCCCTTCCTCTCCATATATATATATGAGAAACAGGGAGATCGTGAGAGAAAGGCGAGAGAGGCCGGAGAGATGGGAATTTGTTACAATGAAGACAAGTCGACTTACACCATCACAGCCGTCGATAACATTATCGAGGCCACCGTTACCAACAAAGGCCATGTGGCAGCCAAATGGGTGGATGACATCCTACTTATAAACCATGGCCACCTTTGAGACCTGATCGTTGGCTTCGATTTAGAGTGGTGCCCCAATACCTTATATGGCACTAGAGGAGAAAATCCTGTTGCCTTGCTTCAACTCTGCGTAGGCCATCTCTGCCTTATCTTTCAACTCATCTACTGTGATTTTATCCCTGATAAGTTGTGTGATTTTCTAAAAGATTATCGGCACCGATTTGTTGGAGTTGGGATTAAAGACTAAAGAAGATGCAGAGAAGCTTGAGCGGGGGTAACTTCTTTATACTCAGTAATTCTAGTTATGGGTTAAGGTTGATTGCTTTGTGTTTTGATTTCCTGATTTTGTTGGTTTTTGTGCATAGAAGTCTACCAAATTTGAAATAACTAATGGTGTTAGTCTTTGAATCATGAGGGGTTAATTTTCTGAATAAAGGTTTATTGATGTTTTTAATATATTGATCCGTTCCCTGTTTCCTCAAGTTGCCCATGACATCTGTAAGTTAAATGTAGGGAAGGAATTTAAATTTATCTGAGTGTTATGCAAGTCCGACAACTTCACATATCACTATATATATTATGTATTTATGTATGTATGTATTGTATGGTTAATTATATATATATTTATATCCTCATGCTAAGAGTTAATACTCAATTGCGGTAAAACAGATATGGCACAGAGGTTGCGCACCTAGTGGATCTCCGACACCTTGCGGAAGAGCACATGGTGAGGCCGGAGATGAGTCGGTGGGGGTTGAAGAATCTGGCGAGGGAGGTCATGGGGGTGCAAGTGGATAAGCCAAAGAGTGTCATGCTTAGCAACTGGGGTAAGCGCGTCCTTTCAAATAAGCAGATCGAGTATGCCGCTGTCGATGCCTTCGTGTCGTTTGAAATTGGGCGGATGCTTTATGCCGGAGAATTCTGAGAGATTTCTGTGAAGGATGGCGCTGTGGTTTGAAGTTAGGGTTTCTTCCACTACAGCAAAACAGAGCTTCAGCGACCGGTATCAGCGACCGGTGGTGACGCCGGTCGCTGATTCTCAATTTCTCTTCAAAAATAAAGATTTTCACTCAAATTCTGGCGACCAACTGTAACAGCGACCGGTATCAGCGACCGGCGACAACACCGGTCGCTGAAAGGTTTTTTTTTTTTTTTTTTATCGCTGAAAAAAACGCGGTTGCTGAAAAATAAAACGCGCGCCACTCCTCCGCCAAAATCAAAACGCTCTCCGCCTCGATCAAAACCCTTCCCCAAAATCAAACCCTTTCCGCCCGAAACCCTTCTCAGAACCCAAAATCAACTCGCCATGAATGGAATCTCCAGCGAGCCCTGATTTCTACGCCGCCATCTCCACCGTATCCGTCGCGCAAATCTGCCGCTCCGTAGGGTACACCTCCGCCCGACCCTCCACGCTCCGTGCTTTATCCGACATCGCTGTGCGGTACCTCCTCTCCATCGGTCGCCTCTGCGCCGCCTCCGCCGCCTCTCACAACCGCACCGACTGTAACCTACTCGACCTTGTACTCTCTCTCGAGACGCTCTACTCAACTCGAGGGTTCTCTGGTGGGTCAGACCCGACCAGACCGTTGCTAGAGTCCGTTGTTCTAAAGGAGTTAATGGTAATGCATTGTATTTAGTTCTTGTGTTCGTGTACCAGTCCAAATCCATGCCTTCCAGCGTACCTGTGAAAACCAGCAGCACTGGTACCAGTTCAAATCTGTGCCTTCCAACGTACCAGTGAACCCTTGAGTATCAGAGCTTGTGGATAGAATCGCCCGCTTGTGGGTATCAGCCACTAGCACCGTCTCTGTACTGGTACCGACTTTTCCCTGTTTTTCCTGTTGTCGTTTGCACGGTTTGTTTACTGTTAAACGGTACCAGTGGTACCCTGTGCTAAAATCCGAATTTTTACTCGATTTTTGTTCGATTTTTGGGTTGGGTTTGTGCTAAAATCCTAATTGATAATCAGATTGCTGGTTATACTCACGAAGCGTAAGCTTTTGTTTATTAATTTTTGAAAAAAACATTTAACTATTACTTATTCTCAATATCTTACTTTGAGTTCATTTTGTTTCAGATTCACCAAGCACTTGAGCAAACACAATGATGTATTTCACATTGTAAAAGATAAAAATGGAGAAGGAAAAATAGGTGAGCATCTTAGATTTAATCCATCACTAAAATCATACGAGGCTAGAACAGAAGCAGTTGCACATGTCATTAAATGCTTAGGCAACCTTATTCCAGGTATTCGAAATGAGGTACTTCTACACTTTCTCATAATTGGCCAGTTGTGAAATTTGGATAGCATGTTCTATATACTTAGATAACTATGTCTCACAGTATACTTGTTTTCTTATATATAATTCAGTTGTATCCCGTGACATTAGCATTTGGAGTGCCGCCTTTCTTCTCATTGGAGCGTGCAGCTGCCCCTTATTTTGGCATAAAGGTCTAAAATACCCTTCAATTTATTTATTTTTTTATTTCAAACCCGTAGATAATTCATTAAACTAAAAGACAATAGTACATAATTGAGAAAAAAAACCAGAAAATTACATAGATACCAGAAAATACTGGTAAATACCAGAAATTACCAGAAAATACTGGTAATACTGGTCAATTTTTGTTACCATGCAAGGAACCATTAATATGTATCTTTCTTTGTGCCTTATTACTTCTTATTTATACATCTCCTATTTTGATCAATTAATATATGATAGGCTTATGGAGTACACATGAATGGATATGTTGAGATTGACAGTGAAATGTTTTTGTGGGTTGCTAAAAGAAGCGAAGATAAACCTACTTTTCCTGGAATGTTTGATCACATTGTTGCTGGCGGATTGGTTTGTGTTTTAAATAGTTTATAAGTATATACCCAATATTTATATTTTGCAAATAAAACCCAACAGTAAAAGTCAATAGTTAAGTGAGAACAACAATGATTGAATTGCCCTTATGTTAACTAAACCAAATTGCACATTATTGGTATGACCCTCTTATCTCTTGTTTTCTGATTTATTTTTGAACTTTAGAGGGTTTATGTTGTAACTTATTTGTTGATTGTTATTTTGGTAAAATCAATTTAGTTGCTTTAATTGAAAATTCCAGCTTTGCTTAGACAATTGTAAATTGTAAATTATATGAACAGAAGGTCCCTTTCTCTTTCTTTAATGACCATTTAATGACCATATGTCACTTTTACAAACTCTGTCAGCAAGAAGGTCCCTTTCTCTTTCTTTCTTGAATCAGACAAACTGATAAGCTGCCCCTTATTTTTGTATGTACTTAATATGCTGCTAATTAATATATGAAATTTGTAATGCAGGTATACCAGTTGCGAGATGCCGAAATGAGGGAAAGTGCTAAGCAATCGAATTCAACTACTCCTTACAGTTTTTCATAATGTAAAATTTAAAATTGTTATTGTAAGTGGTTGTAAAATGGTTGTAATTGGTTGTAAAATTTAAAATTGCTATTTATTTATTGTATATATCGACAATTATGTTTAAATTTGTTTGTATGTTTATGTTGTATGTTGGTATGTGTAGTACTAATTATTAAAAAGTGCAAATTTAAATAATAAAAAAAATTTAAAAACCTGACAGAAGACTTTCTGCGACCGGTTTTAACTATCAGCGACCGTTGTTTTGGTCGCAAATACTTTTTTTCTTTGACGTCAGGAAAAAACAACAGCGACCAAAAAAATTTGGTCGCAAAAGATTATCAGCGACTGGGTGACGTATTATCAGCGACCGGTGACGTCATCAGAAGAGTATCAGCGACAAGGCTTACAGCGACCGGTCTTTCAGCGACCAAATTTGACTTTCAGCGACCGGAATGAGTATCAGAGACCGGCGCCTATATTATCAGCGACCAAAAATTTGGTCGCTGATGCCTCTTTCTGCTGTAGTGTTCTTATTTGTTTTCTGTTTGGTGAAAATGATAAATAAGACATGGAAGTTGGTAGTAGTTTAGTAATATCATTTTAATGTTATGTATGGTCGTATGTTTTTGCAGCCGTGGTTGCATTCGAATCCGTTATGACATTCATTTAGTTTAATTTCTTTCGTCATTACGGCTTTTTGAAGATAGATAGAAATGCAGTATAACTGCACTGTCAAAATTATTGTTGTCTATATATATGCTTGCAAGAAGTGTTGCATGATTTGCTAACTTAATTTTCGTTTGGTAAATTAATTGTATCTAAAATACTACAGTTTAAGCTCCTATATTTATTAGTTCGTTGTACCAATTGTTGCTAAAATATCAACAGAGTATCAGAGGGGGACTGTCCTAGCTAGGGGAGAAAACTGTATGGATAATATCTAATTCGTATTCGATCCGTATTTGAAAAATTAGATGTAGATATCCGATATCTGAATATTCGTGTGAATATGGATACTAGTATGGTTTTACGTTTCAATTATCTGTATCCGAATAGTAGATATATATTATATATTTTAATATATATTATGAAAAATATTGTTATTCACCATTAAAATTAGATAAATATTATAAAATTTGATATTTTTTAATATTATTTTAGTAAATATCCGATCCAATCCGTATCCGGAAAATTAAAAAGGTTATGGATATGGTTTTACCACTATCCGCTCCGTATTCGCTCCGTTTTCACCCCTAGGACGAAATGAAATCTGCTGAAATTCTGAATCCAACCGTCCAACTTTTTCTATGCACGCATCTCAAAACAGCTCGACGGCTGTATATGAGAAAGCAGGAATATTAAGAATACTGTTCACGAATGGGAATTTCAGCAGATTCGTTTCCCACGACTCCTAGTCATTAATTAAAGAAAACTCAACTTACGTCAATTTCATTAAATAAAATATATATAACCAGTCAACAATCATTAAGTTTCGTTAAAGATATTATTAGAAATTATTTAAAAAAGAGTTAACTAGTAATTAATACTCATAGGGTAACTTTTTTTAAAGGTTATGGCGGGGTGACTCTTTATTAAAAAAATGAGAAATTTTACAAATTAATTTTTCTAAAAAGTCAAACAAATTAAATATATACCTTCTTATCATATTTTTTGATAAAATGTCCCCTTTCCTTCTCCCTCTCCAGGTTACTCTCCCTCCTTCTCCCTCTAGATTAATTATATTTGTCTTCGACTAATAATAAAATTAGTTGAGTCACAGATTAGTTCTAATTTGATTAATGAACTTAAAGTTTAATCATATTAGTTCTAATGTGATTAATCTATGCCATTACTGTACCTTGCTTGAGAATAATCAAATTAGTTATAATTTTTCTGCATGATCTTGTAAAATTTTATATACTTTTAAGTATTATTTAATGATGTTTATATAGAAAAATTATACTGAAAATCAAGGCAACACAAGATTGGAGCAAAGCATTGGAAAATTCTGTCAAAATTGTATAATTTTTTTTCCGGAAAGAAGATTAATTTGTATGCCAAAGGATGTGGAGTGTAATTGAAATATAAACCAATGGTGCATTTCAACTCTACTATTTGTATAATGTTTTCGTCAATATGCATATGTGTGCACCCATTGTACTACAGTAGCGTTTGCGTATGCCCATAGCTAATAAAATTTGTGCTACAATATCTACTTCATTTTTGTATTGATTTCGAACGTATTTTTAATCTACAGTTTCACAACATACATGATGAAACTTATAATGCAATATTTAAGGAAATGTGGCAGAGAAAAAAGTAATAAAATTTCTCGAAAATATATAAAAAAATAAGTGTTTGGAATTTGGATAGATGAATCAAGGCATTCATAAGAAAAAAAAGACGCTTTAAATGTTTTAAAAGTTGTACATGTATTATTACATAATAGAGAGAATGAACTGTATTATTAAAAAAAATAGGGAATTTAAACATGGCGTTAAAAATCCCCCCATATTATTTTCAATAACGAAAAGTAAAATAGCATTGTGAATAAATGGAATGAATAATGACAGCAAGATGTACATAATTACATGAAGCGCAGGCGGAAATGCTACGTCAAAATTGATTGCAAGACCCCACCTACTAAATCTAGCTCCATCTCAATTCAAAATGCAAAATACTTTACAAATACAGCTATATATAAATCCTCGATTTTTTTATAAATTTAAAATTTAATTATTCGGAAAAGAATTTTTTTTTGTCGAAAGATAGATATAACCAGCACTGTATTATTCATGCAGTTTTATGCATCTATTTTTCGAAATGAAAATTTGATTTTTTTTTTTTTATTTCTAAAAAAATGCGTATAGTCTCTCGTAACCTTGATAAAAGCTTTAAGCTTGTAAACGAGATTTTAGGAATTCATTTTTTTATTATGAATTGTGTTTGTACATGCTACAGCAGCTGCTTTATATAGATTGCTAATCCTTCTAAGCTAACTGCCTAACAACTATTAGTTACAATTCTCTAACAATCAACCATAACAGAAGTTGTAACTAACTAAGTCTTTGCTTTGACTTTGACTTTGACTGGCGGTTATCCTATGACTTGAAGTACTTCTTAAAGGAAAGTTCATTTCGTATTGACTGTAATTGATATTTTCTTGACCAAGTTTTAAAATTAAATGTCAGCGGACTTTGAATAAAATCAAAATTCGAATCTAATTGAGTATGTCGAACAGAAAGTAGATACGAATTGTTGATTTTGCATGATTATCAATATTGTCATGAATATTTCAGCCGATTTCCCGCGATGCGACGGTTCCTCTTTTTTAACAGTAATTAAATTATTAAAAGGATAGATAATATTTTAAAATATTTAATAAATACAATTTCAATATGCCACTTGACGACAGTCTTTAGATCCCATAAAATTTTAATAATGAGGAAATTTTGAATATGTTCCGATCGAATCAAAAATATTTCTCAATGTTTGACCCCTTTATTAATTCCAAAAAGTTTATTCTAAAGTAAATACTTAAAATCTTACAGTAAATTATAATCATTTTTAAACTATTATAAGCATAAAAATCATCCCCATATTTATTTATTTTTTGAAATATGTTGGCAGTGGCCATCACCTTATTTTAGTGATATAAATGAAATTTACAAGGGTGTTGTTAACAATTTGCTTAAGACATTTGAGCTTTGAAGATTAAATAAAATGTACTGCACGGTCCATAATCTGAACATATAATCCTGAAACTTATTAAAATAGGTTCATCTTTAATATAACTTAAATTCATCAATATAATTGGTGGGTTTAACTTAAAAAAAATTAATAAACTAGAACTTTTGAATTTGATATATTTCATACAAATAATCATTTTATTAAGTTAATTTTGTATGATTTATTTTAAATGCTTAAAAGGAATTAGCAGCGGAATTTCATTATGGTTCAAACCGTTTAAACACTTATAAACACCAGTTAACGAAGTGTGTCATTAGAGATTTTAACATTAAAAACTAAATAAAACTTTTAAATGACTTAATGGCAAGTCTAATTATATTTCCTAAAATTTGGTATGAAAATCTTCTGACGCCAAAAAAAATCAGATTGAAGGGGCGACAAAAGATACGATTCTTTTGGAAGCATCTCTCTTCTATTTCTATCCTGGTTTTTCTTGGAAGCTTAAGGAAAAAAACATCTAAACATATCCCATTTAGAAGATTTCACGATAATGTACCTTGATATGTTCAATACACCTGGCGTGCTTTGATTTTTGACCGGGACTCGTCGAATTTCCACAAAAGGCGAGGCCTAGTAGGCATAATGCGACGAATCATCTCGGACAAAGAAGCCGATATTTTTATTAATATCTAAAATATTAATTATACTTTAAAAATGCTCAAATTGGTCATTTTTTGACCGGTCGGAAGGATTTTTTTTTTTGAAATATTTGTTAGATTACTCTTTTGATGTATAATTAGCATAATTATACTAAAATATGATAAATTACTTGAAATTATGTTAAATTATGCTAAATTACGATAAGAGTGACGATATCTTCACTGAGAAGGCGAAAAACGATAACGAAACTTCAAACGGCCATAAAATGGCGCTTGAGTACGATTTCAGCAAATGACCACTTTTCGGAAAAATTACGAAAGATGCATGCGTCGGTGACGGCTTTGCCATTTTTTGAAATTTAGAATTGTCAAAAAATAAAGGGAATAGCCTCAAAACTTGAGTTGAAGTTTCCGATTAAGATTTTCATTTCTATTTTTGATCTAAGTAGCTATGTAAATTGATTATATAATGAACTTATAGAATACCAATTTTTACTATTTTTGAAAAAAAATTATTATTTTTTATGATTTATGAAAGATGGCACAAAATCGGACTAATTTTAGCATAATTTAGCATAATTTAGTGTAATTCAGTGTATTTCAGTATAATTAGCGTAATTAGCATAATTTAACGTAATTTAGTGTAATTTAGCGTAATTTAGCGTAATTTAGAGTAATTTAGCATAATTCAGCGTAATTAGCGTAATTTAGCTTAATTTAGCGTAAATTAGCCTATTTTAGCATAATTTAACATAATTTCAAGTAATTTAGCATATTTTAGTATAATTATGCTAATTATAAATCAAAAGAAGTAATCTAACAAATATTTCAAAAAAAAAAAACCTCCTGACCGGCCAAAAAATGGCCGGTTCGAATTTTTAATCCAACCGGCCAAAAAATGACTTGTTTGGACATTTTTAAAAATACCCAACTAAGCTGGATATAATTAATATTTCGTAATTAATTTTGGATATTAATAAAAATGTCGAAACATGAAGTATTTAAACATTTAAAAAAAACACACACATTCTCTAAATCCTGCTAGTCAGGATCGAACCTAGAACTCCCCGCATGGGACATATGTCTCCGAATTCAAATCAAACGCGGTACCGGACTGTACAGAATGAGATCTGACTCGTCTGACACGAATCTGAAAGCTGACTCCTTAGAGCATATACTCCCAACAACTAAAATGAGTTTCTAAATAATTGTTAACCACTTTTTAGAAATTAAGGTCTCTAAAGTTTCTAACTCTCACATTTCTAAAATTAATTTTAGAGTTTCTATTAAGCCACATCAGTAATAAATTAAAAAGGAGAAATAATTTGAGCCAATCATTTGATCAGTATGAAGTTTATAAACAGTTTCTTAATAAGAAACTTTATTGTATAGTTTATAAATAAGAAACTCTCCATATTTCTAAAACTGAATTAGAAACTACCACATTAGATTAGAAATTTCAATAGTACTAGAGACGTAGATGATCTCATATTCCAGAGTGATATTGCCGTGTTTTTTATTTTTACCCAAAAAAAATATATTTTAATATAAATAACCAGGTTTTTAAAATATTTTTATTTCTACCCAAACCGCTAGGATTCATAGCAGTCCGAATTTTTAATTCGGACCGCCAGGATACTTAGCGGTTCGAATTCTTAATTCGGACCGCTAGGATTCCTAGCGGTCCGAATTTTTAATTCGGACCGCTAAGAAACCTAGCGGTTTGGGTAGATGTTTTTTTTTTGAAAACTTATAAGTACGAGGGAGAGATGCGTAGAAGAGAGAGAGAAAACTTATAGTTATCAGTGGCTGAAGAAGAGGAAGAGGAGGGAGGAAGAGGGAGGAAGAGGAGGGAGGAAGAAGGAGGAGGAGACGGAGAGTCTGCTGTCAGGTATTTTTTTTTATATACGTATTTACTGTTAATTACATACGTATTTACTGTTAATCACATACGTATTTACTGTTCACTACTGTTCACATACGTATTTCCATACGTATTTACTGTTCAACATACGTATTTACTGTTCACATACGTATTTACTGTTCACATTTACTGTTCACATACACATTTACTGTTCACATACGTATTTACTGTTCACATTTACTGTTCACATACGTATTTACTGTTCACATACGTATTTACTATTCACATTTACTGTTCACATACGTATTTACTGTTCATATACGACTATTCACAACTGTTCACAATTGAAATCAGTAAACTGACCAAATATTTGTTATTTATGAATGTAGTTTATTGGCCATGTCTATTGCAATTTCAATATATTTTGGAGGAAAGTTCATAACTGACCAGTATGGAGTACGTTACTCCAAGCCTGCAGCAAATACGTATTGGGTTGATGAAAATTTCTCATTTGAGCAGTTGCAATCGCTTATTTATGAAGCGAGCGGCTACAATAGGAATCGTTGTCAATTACAAATTCAGGCCCGAATGGTCCACGCAGGAAAGTATGTCAAAATCACACTGGGAGATAACGGGGCATTGAGAGGTCCAATAGCGCAGGTTTTGAGGTCTGGCGAATCATTGTTGGAAGTTTTTGCACACAGAATTCGCGAAGAGTCAGGGGCCGGAAGTTCAGGCCAAAATTCGGCTGCCCAACATTATCAAGAAGATAATGAACCACACACTCCTTTTATCATAATGCCTGTAGCAGAACCGGAACAAGAAATATACAATAATTCACCCCAATCTCCAGCTTTTATCCCACCTGTATCCATGTATGACGGTCCTTCATCTCACTGTTCATAACAGGTGGCGCGTCAGGCTCGTCCGGCTGTACTGCGCGCCAATCAATATTCTCTCCGGCGTCTCGTAACATGGTGACCAGCTTTGCCTCCTGGCCGTAGTCCTCAATGCATGGGGCAACCAAGTTCAACATCGCGTGCCCGACCGCTCTGTAGCCACGTTTTCCAAGACAAACGATTGAACGCCCGGCACCTTTAAGCGCTAACAGCAGCTATAAAAAAACGTTAGAAAAAATTAAAGTTATGATAAAAGGTTCATAACGCATAAAAATGTGTTGTTTTAGATGCATTACCTGGCGAGCACCTTTCCGGCCAGTAGGGGTATAACCATCGTCTTCGTATATCTGTGCGCGAAGAAACTCGCCGTAATCTCCCTCTATATACACCGAAGCCATGCCGACCCGTAGGTACCAAGCCTGATATCTCAATAGGGGATCTCCCTGGAACTGCATCGTATCAATCTCCGGCATCTGCCATAAGTTGGCACTCATATTGCCCGCATTGCTGTAGTACTCCGAGTGATAATCACTCCAATCTCTATCCCAGTGATTACCGTGTGTTATCCTGTAATTCATATGTCAGTTGCAATTTAAAGACAAGAACTAATGTTAAGTACAAAAATGCTTAAAAGAACATAACTTACCCGTGTAGCCTCATGATCGCAGATCTCGGGACGTCTGGATCTGCGGGGATGAGTGGAGGAAAATCAAACTGGCGGAGCACCCGGTCTGGCCAGTGGTGCTCCACTATCCAGAAGCACACCAGCGGTCCCCTGTAGAGCCACATCTCCCGATCATCCTCTACAATCTGCGGCAGCCTCCCCTGAGTGTATAGCTCATGGTACGGAGTCCAGCGCACCTGCGTCTCACCCAGACTCTGAATCTGAGATCGGACCGTCCTGATACCTGCTGTCTTTCCGTGAGGGTTGTCCTTGTACTCATGATGTCCGTACCATTTCATGCCGAATGCCAGTCGATTTCCATTTTCGGGCTCTCCCCATGGATCCTCATTCGGCAGAGGTACCCCCACCGGTAGCCGTGACCACGACCAATGCTGCAGAAGCAGTACTGGCCCGTTGATTTGCTTAGTTTTCCGCTATATTTTGAAGAATACCAGCCGTCAGAGACAAGTTAATAAATTAAAATAAGACAACAAGTGCATAACAAGGTAGGTAATTAAAATAAGACATAAATAACATACTGACCTTGCAACCGTGGCACAAGTTGGAGTAGAGATGTGCTAGGACAGCCCCACCCCAGTTGTACCTGACGCTCGACGGCTGAAGGTCTCGCAGCAGCTCTAGATACATCATCGGGATGGTATCACCACTAGAATCAGCAAACATGACAGAACCAAATAGGTCCATCACGAATCCCCGTGTGTATCTGTAATATCAAAATTATAGAGCAACTCATTTTTCCGCATGAAACAGAGTACAAAATAAATGTAATACAAATAGTTTGTATGAGTACCTCTGAATCTCGATCGGAGTGGAATCGCTACCTAGACCTCTCGCAAACATAACTCGCAGCTTCGTCTTGTCCAGACAGTACTTGGACTTCCCCCCGTTGCTGCGTATATCTGGCTCCGCTCCCAACAACTCAGCGAGCATGTAATTAATCGTCGTGCCATCTGGATCTGTGGGGTCAGATATGCCACCAACGGGCACGCCCTGGATAGGCAAACCCCATAGAGCGCTAACGTCCTGGAGAGTCACTGTCATCTCTCCAAAAGGTAAGTGGAACGTGTGCGTCTCGGGGCGCCATCGCTCCACTAGTCCTGCAATCAGGGACGCGTTGATGGACTTAGCCTCCGACTGTAGAATATCGACCAAATGCTGCACCCCCAAATTTTGCAGATACGCCTCCATCATCGGGAAGTACTGCATGTCCGGATACTGACCCCTGGCATTTATAATTGCCTCACTCTGCGTTCAAAAAAGTGAACAACATGAAAACCTAAAAATACAAAAATTCAACAAAATCCAAACTTTAAAAAAAAAAAAGTAATCAAGTACCTCTTTAGATGCCTCTGAGACTCGGTGCTCACCGTGAGGCATCCATAATAAAGGACTGAAATGATCCTTGCTGTCAGTGGGAATGGGCTCATCAACCGGGTCGGCTGCGGGTGGTCTCCTAGGCCGTCCCCTAGCCATCCTACGTTAAAAAAAAAGTTAAACTTGCTACAATTGGCTAAAATATGCTAATTGCGGAAAAAATATGCTAAAATACGCTAATATGCAAAAAAATGACTATGGAGTCAATCATAACATGCATGATGCCAATAAGAACAAAGAACCACTCCATACAAGCATATTTTTATAAATTTGTATTTTTTTTAAAGATAAGGTTTCCATTAGAAATGTATGAAATCAGTTAATGCAAACTAATTTCATTTCATACAAATTAATGCAAAATAAACTTTCAAATATATAACCAGCAAAAATAACTCATTTATTTGTTGCGAGTATAATTTGTTTAATCACACAAATTTGATGATACATATAGTACATATTAACCTTGGAACTATAGATATAGTTTTTTTTTTTTAAATAGAAGTAAAGAACAAAAATAAGCTCGTATTATATAATAATATTTTCTACAATTTCGCTAAAATATTAATAAAATAAGATTTTAAAGGAAAATCAATTCTTGAATTAATAAATCTATATTAATTGATTTTTAATGAAATAATAAATATATCCAATTTTACCGATTAAAAATTCAAAGTACACCCTTACTATTAAATATCCCTATTATTATAATAAAGGAAAGCCTCCAATATCTTCTCAAATTCTCCATTTCTTCCAAATAGAATAAAATCAATATTATTAAAAAAAAAATAAAATAACATGAAAGCAACTTGATCGAATTTAATATTTAAGTAAATAAATTTTGAGTTTTATCAATTATTGTTTCTTTTGCTACTCTAATCAACTAATAAAATATATTATATTTGTGAATTATGAAGATTATGAACAACATATATATTTGTAAATATTTTAATTATTTATTCTCGTGTTTAGTGAAGACGCACCAATTGAAAGTAATTATAGAACTCTGTATTCAAATTTTGTTATTCAACAATGTCAATTACTTCTCTCGGCATCTAATTAACGATAAACTAATTCAATTAATCTAAAATCTAATGTACGCATAAAATTTTGTGTCTAGAAAGAATTAAAATTAAAAAAAAAACCGTACGTGACCATTATAGTTATTTGTAGGTAATGATACGGGGATGATGAGGAATGATAACACTAATAGATTAAATTTTAACTAAGACGAAATTGAGCTTTATTTTAATTTATGTGTTTCCTAAGTTTAGACTTTAAAAATATAATTATTTGTCTGTTTTCTATTTTGAATCCAGTCCGTTTCATTAAGAGAATATGCAATTCTAACTTTATTTTAACTAATTAAATGAATATGGAATTCTAACTTCTTTGAATCACTAATATGTAAAGAATCCTTTATACGTAAATTAATATAACAAGAATGAATTAATCTAAAATATTTATAAAACATAAGTGAACACATAAACGAATTAATCCCAATTGACATGTAAATGGCATGAAAACAAAAATAACTTAATATAACTTAAATTTGCATGCCACATAAATTAATAATTTAAACACAAGCAAACAAACAAAATTATAAATGCAATTACAATATAGGAAAATAAATTAATAATCCAATCTAAATTATATCAATATATATTTGACAGGCATATACACAGAAAATCCAATCTAAATTACAATAGGAAAATAAACTAATAATCCAATCTAAATCCAATCTAAATTACAATCTAAATTACAATCTAAATTAGATCAATATAAATTACAATATTTGGCAGCAAGTCACGCAAGAACAAGGCAGCAAGGCACAGTAAAGGGTATAGTGCCATAATCAGTCACCAGCCAACATAGGACTGTACCAGTATCAATCACCAGCCAACATAGGCAAGGTAACAGCCGCATGTCAAGGTAACAGCCGCAGGTCAAGTATAAATCGGCACGAAGGCCTCAATCACAGAAAAGGCACGAGGCCACAGGTCAAGGTAACAGCCGCAGGTCAAGTATAAATCGGCACGAAGGCCTCAATCACAGAAAAGGCAACAGCCAACAGCCAACAGCCACAAGGCTAAAAACCGAAAAATAGAAAGTTTTTGAGAAATTACAATGAATCGACGACCGGCGGTGAAGAGGCGGAGGGACGGCTAGGCGGAGTGGCGGCGAGGCGGAGGGGCGGAGGCGCGCCTTCTCTTCTTTTTTCCTTTTTTCTGGCGGAGAGGCGACACAGATCTGGCGGAGAGGCGGACGGGCGGAGGCTGCGGAAGCCCTCTCTTCTTTTTTTCTTTTTTCCTTTTTTCCTTCTCTCTGGCGAAGCCTCCTTCTTTTTCGTTTTGTTTCTGGCGGACAAGAGACAGAGAAAGACGCAGAGAAGGAGAAGAAGAGTCACGGGTGCGGGTTAGGTCCGAATTAAACTTCCATCCGCTAGGATTCCTAGCGGTCCGAATTAAAAATTCGGACCGCTAGAAAACCTAGTGGTTTGGGTAGAAATAAAAATATTTTAAAAACCTGGTTATTTATATTAAAATATATTTTTTTTTGGGTAAAAATAAAAATCACGGGTGATATTGTCTCAGCTGAAATATTCTACGCGGTCCGGTAACGCAGATAATTACCCATTTCCCTTTTCCCAAGAAAACAGTCCAAATACTCCTCTCCTTCAGTCCAAAGTCACTAACCTTTCGCTTCACCTTCTCTGCATTTTCTCCATTTCTGAGAGATTTAGATCAAGAAAAAGGGTGAAACTGATGGGGATCTTCTACGACTACACCGATTCAACCTACATCGTCAGCGCCATCGACGAAGCGATCAAGACCACCGTTACCGACTCCGGCGACGTGGTTTCTTACTGGATTGACGACATTCTCCGCATCCACCGCCGTCGCCTTAATCGCCTAATCGTCGGGCTCGACATCGAGTGGTGTCCTCACGGTTTTCATGGCACCTATGGAGAGAATCCCGTCGCCTTGCTCCAACTCTGTGTAGGCCGCCGCTGTCTGGTCTTTCAACTCATCCACTGCGACTACATCCCTGACGAGTTGAATGATTTTCTCTTGGATGAGCGGTTTCTATTTGTCGGGGTGGGGATTGGAGATGATTTGAAGAAGCTTAAGCGCGAGTAATTTTCTATCTAATTAATTTACATAAGAAAGATTAAAGTAGTGTTTCGAAACTTGTGTGGACTTTTTTAATTTTGACGCATAGAACTTCACCATACCGTTGCTGTATTTTCTTGTATCGATCCTAAACCTTTAAATGAAGTTGCGTTTATATATATGTTATTGTTTAGCATCCTTTGATTTTTAGAAATATTATGTAGCCTCTTTACAACCCCTGTTTCATCCTTCTTAAGAAACTTTTCTTATTGGAAATCTGATTGTTGTGCAGGTTGCTCTTATTATACATAGTTATATTTATTACACTTTGATATTGACTTGATTCAATTACTTTTGAAGGATGTGATCTTTGTCCACACGCATAAAAATGCTTAATTTCTCTTTCTAACTCAAAATTCTTTTGAACTAATTAATGCTAATAATTGCATGCACATCAATTATATCTTCAAATTTAGGTTCTATTTGGCAAAACTTTGTAAATCCCGCTTAACTATAGTATATTTCCATCAGCTGTATTATATTAATTGTACCGTAATGATTTTTCATGCTTTTAACTGTGGTTAAACAGGTATGGTCTGGGGGTGATGAATTCCTATGATTTACGGGATTTTGCAGCAAGGTACTTGGGCCGGCATGAGATGAAGCAGTGGGGGTTGCAGAGTCTGGTGAGGGAGGTTATGGGGGTGCACATGGAGAAACCAAGGTGGGTCAGGATGAGCAACTGGGCAAGACGTGTGCTGTTCGAGGAGCAAATCGAATATGCTGCTGTCGATGCATTTGTGTCGTTCCAAGTTTTCCGGCGGTTGTATGATAGATATTTCTGACAAGGATGCATGGAATCAATGGATCAACCAATTATATAGTGAGGGTTTCAAATACTAGATTTGGTTTTTGCCTATTGAACTTGTGTTTTCTGAAATCGAAAAGCTGGGTATTGAGTATGGACGTTTCTTTCAAAAGCAAAATAATGTTTGAAAAAAAATGTGTTCTATTGTTATTACCATCCCAGTCTTGCTTGATGTTTTATCTACTCTTTATCAGGATTTAGCAACACCCCCATAGCCAGGGTGGATCCATCTGATCTTTAGCAAAAAAAAATATTTTACGTACTTTTTAAAAAAGTTTATAGTAAAATGCTACGAGTACCGTAAAATTTATTCTCTTTTAGCATGAAAAATTTTACATGATTGAATCTCAATGTGTGTTTGATCTCCATAATTTGAAAGGCTGGCTTCACTCATGTTTACCGTGTTGATTCTCTATTGTTCAGTGTGCTGCACTGATGCGGAACTTTTTAGAAAGTGTTTATAAGGATAGAGGTTTTTTTTTAACAAAAATAAAGATTATGCCCTTATATAATTGATATATGCATATGAAAATTAAAATGTAATCTGAACATCTAATCTTGAAACTTATACATTGAAATAGGTTCCCCTTTAAAGTGATCTTATAGTAGCATAGATATTGAAATGCCATTCCTACTTTTAAAGTGATTTTGTCGTAACATAGTAATGTTCTAGGATTAAGTTATTATAAATTGTGCATATATAAAAGCGAATCATTTCGTTCGTTTCGAGATAAAAATCTCAGGTCTTGTTCAGTACATTGATATCATTTCTAACGGACGAAAAAGAATGAATCATGTGAACAAAAAAATTAACAAAAATTTAGAAACCATGTATTCCATAACGAAACTTCACAATTTTTTTTTTTTTTAATAAAGTTTGGAGATCAAACCTCTCAACTATTTAATACTCTTGTTATTACAACAAAGAATTTTCTCCATCTAGACATAGACATTTTCTTAATTAAAAGTTATGATATATGATACGACCTTTAACTCTTAGAATACCTCCATTATTTCGCTTGTTAGAAACTTAAAAATGTAAATATGGTAATTTCTAATTTATTAATCTTACTAAATTAACAATATGAGTCCAACCACGCTGTTGATATAAGTAAATGAAGAGATATGTTGCCAAATCAACAACCGTTCAATACACTATTAAATCCGCGTCTGATCAAATGAAACATTTTCGGAACGGAGAATTTCTAACGGAGAAATCTAACACATTTATAAAATTTTCTCATGATATTGCAATTAGTTTTCAATTAACTGTTATAAGAATATAGACCCAAAATTACAAAATTTAACACTTTTAAAATTAATATTAATTGTAGGACGTGAATAATGTAAAATTGATATAGAAATAATTTCTAAAATTATGTTGTGACAAAAAGAATATTTTTTTGTAATTTTAAGAATGAATGTGATCTTACAAGGCATTTTACGTGATTTCTCGAGCTTTTAATTTTGTTTTGTTGTTAATATTTATCAAACATGGACAAGATGGAAGCTGAAAATTAATACTCGCGCTTATGCTCACCGCTAACCATTCGAGGGATGGCTCATCTTGAATTTTCATTTTTATAACTTGGTTATCCTAATTTTTTTACAACTATCATGGACCGAGAGTTCGTGAAAATAAATATTGTTTACAAAGGCTGGTTTTGAACCCGAAAAATCACTGGCTCTCTCAACCAACAAATAAACTTTGTGACAAAAATTCTTAAGACCAAATAAAGAAGTGCATTAATTTAGAAATGTTACCAAATAATTACTCTTTTATAAAAAAACAAGAGTAATTACACCTCAAATAAAATTTCCAATCTTATCCTTGTGTTTATGGGTGCAGAACTTGTCCGAAGGCCTTTGGACCATCATCGTCCAAAGAGCAGTATCTACCGTTTGATATACAGCGTTGCTAATGCATCGAACCGTCATGGTAGTAAAGTCTTACCCTTTTTGTGAAACTTTGTAAATTCAACCTCCATTACCCAGAAAATGGAGGTCTCCATTATCTTTTCAATTGTTCTATTTCTTACAAACTATTGTGTCTACATTAAATATTTTTTTCGTTAATTATTAGTATTAATAATTTCTAGTAAACACAATTATTCGTTTCACAATTTCTAATTATTAGTACGAATAATTAAATTTATTCATGACAGAAGACATTTTTAATATTATATAGAAAATTCACATAATTAAAACTGTTATTTACTTAATATTAAACTATGTTGTCTTATATTTTGCATATATGATGAAAATAATTACTTTCATTTGTTTCTACTTTCTACGAAATGAAACATTTGAGAAGGTAATGAAGATCTTCACTTTTTGGGTAAATGAAGATTTTAAAAAACATTTTGCGCGTTGGATTTATAATGCTTTGAGAATATGGAAAGACTTTATTGCTTTATTAAAGGGCAATTAAATTACAGTTTATAATGATTAGTAGCAACAGATATCAGACGGTCACTATTGGCCTTTGGATGAAGATGGTCCAAAGCCCTTTGGACAAGTTCCGCACCCTGTGTTTATTAGACGGATGGAGTTCCTTCTAAAAAAATACCTTGAAATTTAGTGTGCAGAGAACACTTCTTATAAAATTAACTTAAATATCAATATAAATTGTGGGTTTAACTTAAAAAAATTAATAAGCTAGAACTTTTGAATTTTATAGTTTTCATACAAATACTCATTTTAATATTTATTAAGTTAAATTTGTATGAAACAAATTTAAAAAAAATTAAAAATATATATTTAAAAGCATTTAACATCGGAATTTCATTATGGTTCAAATAGTTTAAACGCTTTTAAACTTCATTTAACGAAGTGTGTCATTAGAGATTTTAACATTAAAAACTAAATAAAATGGTTAAATGATTTAACGGCAAGTTTAATTATATTCCTAAAATTTGGTATGAAAAACTTTTGAGGCTTAAGAAATCAGATTGAAGGGCGGGACAAAAGATACGATTCTTCCATTTCTATCCTGTTTTTTTCTTGGAAGTTTCTTATCGATTTGCTTCAGGAAAAAACATCTTAACATATCCCGAAATTTTTATTAATTTTCAAAAAAAAAAATTAAATTTCAGAATCTACATCTCAATTTCAAAATATGTTCAAACCGCAAAAATTTTCTACGGTAATTCAGTCTAAAACCGCAAAAAAAATTGCAGTTTTAGTTTTGGAATTCCAAAACCGTAAATGTTTTTATATATTTCATTGAAAATAGATGACTACTATATAATTTGATTTATTAAAAATACTGCGACAAATAACTCGGATCAACACTTTTCACACCGGATTTTTTGTGGTTGTAAGAAAATTTAAAATATTTCTTTGTGTGTTATTAGGAAAAAATAAAAATATTTTGAATCTGAGTTACTGATCCCGGTTCAAAAGTTACTTTTAGGTAAATACATAAAATATTTGGATTCTTCTATTTTTGAAAAAACAAAAAAAATGTGTAGAAAAAGTTTTTCAAACAAAACTTTTGTCAGTGATTTTTGAACCAGGATCAATAACTAAGATTCAAAATAATTTTATTTTTTTTCCAATAACACACAAAGAAATATTTTAATTTTTCTTACAGCCGCAAAAAATCCGGCCTGAAAAATGTTGATCTGAATTATTTGTCGCAGTCTTTCTAATAAATCAAATTATATAGTTATTCATCTATTTTCAATGAAATATATAACTAATATTTCAATAAAAAAAACAAATAAATTATAAACATTTATGTTTAATTAAAAAACAAAAAAAACAAAACTTAGAACAGCAAAAAATATTTACGGTTTTGGAATTCCAAAACCAAAATCGTAACTTTTTTGTAGTTTTAGTGAATTATCGCAAAAAAAAATGTGCGGTTTGGACAAATTTCGAAATTCATCTGCATAGGGTGTAGATTTGCAAATTTAATATTTTTTTGAATATTACTAAAAATTTCGGTAACATATCCCATTTAAAAGATTTTACAATAATGTACCTCAATATGTTCAATACACCCGTCGTGCGCGTGCTTCGAACTTAGTGACCAAAGTTTTTTGTCCGGTCTAGGCGAATATCCACAAAAGTCTGGGGCTCTGGGCCAGTACACATAATATGATGAATCTTCTTGGAGAAGCAGTTAAACATTGTAACAAAAAACAAAATAGGGATACACATGCAAAAATACAGAGATCTTTCCACTTGCCGAATTCAAATCCTACGCGGTACCGGATTGTGTAGAATGAGTTCTGAGTCGTCTGATTTATTATGACACGTTTCTCAAGTCAAATTCCTTATATTCTATAGTATCCAAAGCAATCTCAGTTCGGAAGGGAGTATTCTGCGCGGTCCGTTACCGTGGAGGATACTACGCTTCCGTCCTCCCAAGAATACAGTCCAAATTCTCTCTCTCTCTCAGGCATACCTTTTGCTTCACCTTCTCTGCATTTTCTCCATTTCTGAGAGAGATTTAGATCGATAAAAAGGGAGAGACGGATGGGCATCTTGTACGACTACACGGACTCAACCTACATTGTCTGCGCCATCGACGAAGCGATCAAGACCACCGTTACTGACTCCGGCGAAGTGGTTTCTGACTGGATCGACGACATCCTCCACATTCACCGCCGTCGCCTAGACCGCCTAATCGTAGGGCTCGACATCGAGTGGTGTCCCCACGATTTTCATGGCACCTATGGAGAAAATCCTGTCGCCTTGCTCCAACTCTGTGTAGGCCGCCGTTGCCTCATCTTTCAACTCATCCACTGCGACTACATCCCTGAAGAGTTGGATGATTTTCTCTTGGATGATAGGTTTCGATTTTTCGGAGTGGGGATTGGAGATGATTTGGAGAAGCTTGAGAGCGAGTAAGTTTCAATCTAATCATTTTAACTTCTGGTCCTAAACCTATAAATGGAGTTGATTATTTATATCGGTTGTTTTCTAGCATCATTTGAGTGTTAGGAAAACTATATGCTGCCTCGTTATAATCTCTGTTTCTCCCTTTTTAAGGAATCTGATTATCAGGCATAGTATTTACTCTTCTTTTGTTTTGCTTTTAAGGAAGTAGGCAAATTGCTATTATTTGTGCTTTGTTATATTTAATTATTTATTACACTTTGATGACTTGATGCAATTTTTTTTAAGGATATGATTTTTTGTCAAAACGCTTAAAAATGCTTAATTTCTCTTTCCAACTCATTTTCTTCTATTTGGCGAAATTTTTAAGTTCCTCTAACTGTAATATATGTGTATCAGTTCTATTATATTAATTGTATTTAAATCATTTTTCAAACTTTTAACTGTGGTTAAACAGGTATGAACTGGAGGTAGCACATGCCTATGATTTAAGGGACTTTGCAGTAATGGAAATGGACCGGAATGAGATGAGGCAGTGTGGGTTGCAGAATCTGGTAAGGGAAATTATGGGGGTGCACATGGAGAAACCATGGTGGGTCAGGACCAGCGACTGGGCGAGTAGCGTGCTGTCCATATATAGAGCAAATTGAGTATGCTGCTGTCGATGCTTTTGCATCGTTTGAAGTTGCCCGGCGACTGGATGTTGGAGATTTCTGAAGTGGAATGGACTGAATGAGATGGTGTGATGGTTCTAGAGTGAGGGTTTCAAAATTCAAACACAAGATTTGGTTTTTTGAGCTTGTGTGTTTTGTGAAAACGAAAATCTGGATGTGGACGTTGTTTCTTTGAAAAGTGGAGTAATTTGTTGAAAAAAAAAAATGTTTTGTATTGTTTTTACCATCTTAGTCTTTGCTTCTTGTTTTCTCTACACTTTACCGGTATTTATCAACAATATTTTTGGTATTTAGTATATATCAATAATTCAATATAGTATATATCAATAATTCAATATTCAATACTGAAAGGTATAGAAAATAATGTGATTCAAAATAAAGCACAAGGATGTGCAACAGAACTATTTGTCATACTATGTTATGTGGAAGAAGGTGACAAGTTTAATCATTGCATAAATTTAGTTGTTTCTCTCTAGCAGTGCAATATTAAAATTTGCACGCCTGTAAAATCTTTTTTTTTTTTTGAAGGTTCCAACGTTTGGATTGATATATATAAAAAAGTTATTTACAAAAGAATGGAGCCAAAATGGCCATCATGGATTTGAACAAAATAAACTTAACTATCCCTAATTGCTGCCAAGAGAGCGCAATAAAGCCCCCCATGCCCAACAAACCCTCCGTTTATAAACTTATACATTCTGTAACCAGAAAATAACATTGAGAGTTGTATTTCCTCTTCCACCAAAGAGCCCATGCTCCTGCTAACCAAACCACATTCCTGAGTTGACGAGCATTCTTTGATAAATTAGGTTGCGCCAAATCCCAAACATTTGTAATACCATCTCCAACTGGAAATCGGATGTTGTAATGTGCGAAAAGACCGTGCCAAAATCTCTTTGCATATGGACAAGCTCACATGATATGATCCGTAGTTTCTGTCGCGGAAGATCTGCACAGCAAGCATCCTGGCTGGATCGTGTGGCTGGAACGCTGGATCGTGCAACCCCGGAACTGTAATACCTCGTGTGTATTTATCAGATCATGTTCATAAAAGCTGGTTTGTTTTTGTGGCTGATGGCTCAAATATTGTGCTAGGAGATTTATTATATGTTCTATTTTGATCTGCCATATATGCTAAGATGATCTTAGCATTAATTGATGTGGTGTAAATGCATGTGTTTAGTGCGAATGCTAGATTCTAGTAATGAAAACGTTGACCTTGGAGCTGCTGTTTTCCAAGATCAAGAGCTAGAGAGAGTGATTCAATTGACTCGGCAAACTTTTTGTTAAACAAAGAGCTGTTTACAATTTCTTTTCAGATAAGTTATATTATTGTGAAAATAAATGCCTTCAATCTTAAACCTAATATGAATTGGAAGGAATTACATGTTGTAAGAGGCGGATCTCAACAAATTTACGATAGTCTTGCGGTCTCCTTATATTAATTTTCAACAATATCTCCTTAATTAGAAACCTAGTAATGGGAAAACAGATCCGATTTGTGAGTTGGAAAATCTTGCAAGAAATCTCGATTATCTTCATTTCATTATTAAGTACGTTGGTGTTCTGATCTGCCAATAGCTACGATTCAAAAATAAATTTTCCGATTGAATATCAGCCATCCAATTAAATAATCTATCTTCTTTTGATTAAATACATAAGTCTAAATTTAGTTAACAACTTACTCGGCACGCATACGGCCACACATCGACGCCTATTTTTTCTCTGACCTTCCAATCCCTTCCGACACTCCTTTTCTCTTCTCCTTCCCGCTGCATCAAAACCCTAAACCCGCTCTCTTTTTGCCTGATCGGAAGCAAATCGGAGCTTTTTTTCATCAATAAGAATCTGCTTCTTAAGATCCGAGGAAGAAATAGGGGGAATAAAAGAAGGTTCATGGGCTTGGCTTGGCAAATAAGCTTCCCTTTCCCCATCCTTCACGTGCTAATTGCTCTCTTGAGACCTTCCATTTAACATATTCCCTGTCAAGATTGCCTGTTCTTTGATGTCCTGCTGCGGAGGCCATGACTTTTCAAGTGAGAGAGACGATCTCAGTCGGCGTCTCCTTTTCCTCTCAAGATCGCTCCAAAACGAGAATTGGAGGAGGCAAAAGACGCTTTTGTCCTCGCCTCCCAGTCGTCTAGGTTAGGGTTTTGGTTGTCTGCGTCTCTCAGGTCTCTCTCACAAAAGCTTACTAAAACCTTATTTGTGAAATTGCATAAGATCTTGCAATTTGCTT
This sequence comes from Carex parvula, assembly GCA_025461045.1. NCBI lineage: Eukaryota > Viridiplantae > Streptophyta > Magnoliopsida > Poales > Cyperaceae > Carex > Carex parvula. The sequence continues at coordinate 587,107 of JAJGRW010000427.1, forward strand.
TTGATTTTGATCTCTTAGAGGATCCAAGATCTTTAGAATTTTGTAAATAACATAGACGCTCAGGTTGTGAATGTCAGCACCCAATTTTCAAGTTTGACTGTGTCAAATTATCTATTCTTATTGTTCCAAAATTAGATGTTGAAATTGGTAAAATCTCTATTGTCAATCTGGGCACTTATACTGCTAACGTTCAAACTATTTTTGAAATATAAGGTATGTTATGTCATACATTTAATTTGTTTTTTTTTAATGCCAATCGACAAATATTTACTTATTTAAGGCGGGTCATGATCCGATAACTTCTAACAGATTGAAGGGCTGCCTGAATTCAGATCCAATGCAACCCCTGACCGAGTAGAATGAGATCTGAGTCATCAGTCAGGTAAAAGATCTGAGTCAAACACGAAAACTTGCGACCCCACTTGGTGCTTTAAGTATCACAGTCAGGTAAAAGATCTACATTAAAATGTTATATTCATTTATCTTCTTCTGTTGTTTGCAGTAATTCTGTCTAAAGGGGTTCTAAATTAGTGTCTTCAGTCTTCAGAGTATTGGTATTCAGTATGAACATAAACTTTCTTATTCCAATATTTATTATTTGTAAATTTAATTGTATGAACCCTGTGTTAGAATATACTTGAATTTTGTGTGAAATTGTTTCTGTACAATACAGTTCGGTGTTAGCACACTTTATGCTGAAAGAGACACTACAAAGGCTTGGTGTCCTGGGATGCCTTTCTTGTATAGTTGTTCTGTTGTTATTGTAATTCATGTACTTGAAGAGCACTCACCTACTTTTGTACAAGAAATTTGGGAGCTCGCCACTCAGCCCAGTAAAAACTACAAATTGTCATCTTCTTCCCTCCTTTTATCTCTCTCTCTCTCTAAAACATACACATTATCAACAAGGATTAAAATTCAAAGTGTATGCTGATATTCTATATACTCCAGTACATGCCCTATGCTACCTGGTATGGTATCCATACTGGTACTGTGCTTGTACAAGATCTGAAGTGTGTGTACATTACTTTATAGTGTTCATGAATGTCATTCAGAATTGAGAAGTTTGATGTTCTAATTTTTGTTTTTTATTCATTTTTGTTTTCAGCATTTTTGACATATGCTGGTTCCACCTTCATCCGTCTGAGATCTCGATTTATTTATTTTTGCAATGGATTTGTCTCAGAAGCCTTTTTAACTTCTCAGGCCCCAAAGAGAGGTGTGAAGGCTCCAGCATTACGCACCTTTTAGTAAAATTAAGAGCATCTGGTAGCTTATTTTTTTATCTTTATAGCTTGCAATCTTGAATTTTGCCTCAGATTTTATTTACTGATTAGAAATGGCGCACCTTTTAGTAAAATTAAGAGCATCTGGTAGCTTATTTTTATTATCTGTATAGCTTTCATTCTTGAATTTTGCCTCAAATTTTGTTTACTTATTAGAAATGGCGCATTTGTAACCAATGCAAGCCTCTTTGGCCATGGAAACGGCACTGCTAAAGGCGGTTCACCGCATGCCTGTGTTGCAGCTAACAAGGTTTGTCACGCATGCAAAGCAAAGCAACTGTTAAGAAACTTTACAAGGGAAGAATCCCACCTATGCTCACTGACATGCGGGTCCTTAGTGAATCATCAGATGGTGACCACCAGGTAAATGAATTTCTTGGCAAAGGAAGAAGCCCAAAAGTATTTGTTTTGATGCCTTATTTTGACGTCAGGTTATGGAGTTTGGAATGAATTTCTTGGCAGGAGACGACATGAGTGCGGTTCTTCAAACAACACCAAGGAAAAGTATAGGCTTCGGTATGACGACAAACAAGCATATTACTGGTATAACTCCTACACTTGGTCATAATAAAAAAAATAGAAGCTTCTACACAGGTACACTAACCATTCATCTTTTTTGTACCAACAAGTAACCTTAATTTGTACCAGCAATGGGGAAGGAGTTGCTTCAGGTTTTGAATGCACTGGATGTTGCAAAAACACAGCTGTACCATCATTCACAGCACTTGTGATTGCTGGTATGGGATTTTTCACTGATGCATATAGAGATTCCTCTCTTTTCTTTCTCCATTTTTATGATCCTTATTATAATAAAAACATGCAAAGGGGGAATAGGGCATAGGGGAAGAAATTGTCCATAGGTTTTCATTGCCACCTGAAGATAAAGCTACTCTTAAACTCATTAGATGGATTGTTGGCGCTTCCCGGAAAGAAGTATGGTTATGAGTTTTCTATAATTAGTAGGAAAGGATATTTGATAACAATTATATGGCTTTTAGCGAATTTTTTATTTGTTTCCTTATTTCTCCCTCTTCAGATATCTACATGCATCTTTTGCATCTCTTATTTGTATGAGAATACATTGGTCTATTCTTTTATTGTTGAATAATTATTTTTTTATTGGTATATTTTTATGAAAATATATCATTTTATATGAGAATATTTTTCTCTTGTAATATATCCCGTTGCAACGCACGGGCACGATACTAGTATTTTGAGATATATGATAGATACAGTCCATATATACTCCCGCTCTTTCTCACTGTCTGTCCAAAAACCGGTTACCTTTTGCTCTGACATTTTTATTAATATCCAAAGTTAATTACAAATTAAAAAAATAGAATCTCTGGGTTTTTAAAAAAATGCCCAAACTGGCCAGATTGTTTCCTCCTCTCCAGAAACCGGTCAGAATCTGACCGGTTTCTTCCTTTTTTTTTTTTAGATACATTATGAAAAGCATGATAATGAAATTAACACTGAAAATTCGAATTTTTTGTTTAAATTATTTGTTAGATTACTTTCTTTTGATTTATAATTAACATATTTATACTAAAATACACTATATTACTTGAAAATTATGTTGGATTACACTATATTATATTAAATTACGCTAAATTATGGCCAATTACGCTAAATTACACTAATTTCGTTAATTATAATAAAATACGGTAAATTACGCTAAACTACGCAAAATTAGGCTGATTTTGTGCCATCTTTCATAAATCATAAAAAATAGTAAAAAAAGTTCAAAAATAGTAAAAATTAGTATTCTACAAGTTCATTATATAACTAATTTATTGAGCTACTTAGATTGAATAATAGAAATGAAAATCTTAATCGGAAACTTCAACTCAAGTTTTGAGGCTCTTCCTTTTGTTTTTTGGCAATTCTGAATTTTGAAATCCGGCATCGCCCGCACGGCCGGCACTGTACGCATGCGTATTTTCACAAGCTTTTCGAAAAGTGGTCATTTGCTGAAATCGAACACTCGAGCGCCGTTTTATGACCGTTTGAAGTTTCATCGTCGTTTTTCGCCTTCTTAGTAAAGATATCATCCATATTCATATGTAATTTACCGAAATTTACCGTATTTTAGAGTAATTTAATGTAATATAGTGTAATTCAACATAATTTCAAGTAATTTAGTGTTTTTAGTATAAATATGCTAACTATACATCAAAAGGAGTAATCTAACAAATAATTTAAACAAAAATTTGAATTTTTAGCGTTAGATTTCATTATCTTGATCTTCATAGTGTCTCTAAAACAAAAAACTACCAGATTCTAGCTAGTTTCTGGAGAGGAGGAAACCGGCCAAATTCTAGCCAGTTTGGGCATTTTTCGAAAATCCCAAGAGTTGTGAGTATATTTATTAATCTGTAATTAACTTTGGATATTAATAAAAATGTCGGCCTTTTGCTTCCCCTTACTCCGCATTTTCTCCAATTCTGAGAAAAATCTAAATCGATAAAGGGCGAGATGGGGATCTTCTACGACTGTACAGACTCAACCTACAAAGTGAGCACCCTGAACAAGGTGATCAAGGCCAAGGTTACAGCCTCCGGCGCTGTAGTTTCTGACTGGCATTCTCCGCAACAGTGACCTCAACAACCTAATCGTTGGGTTCGATCTCGAGTGGTGTCCCTCCGGCTTCCATGGCACTTCTTTCTTCTGGAGATAATCCGGTCGCCTTGCTCCAACTCTGTGTGGCCTTGCTCCAACTCTGTATGGGTGAATACTAAATACAGAAAATATTGTGATCATTTTATTTTTTTTTAAATAAAAATTTCTCTTATTTTTGTATGGAAAGATTTTTTTAATTTTTTTTAAAATAGATACAATATCTTAGAATTTAAATATATTAGAAGGATCATAATATTTTTTTATTTACTTAGAAGTGACTTTTGAATCGGAATCAATAACTCAGATTCAGAATATTTTATTTTTTTCCAGTAACACACAAAAATATATTTTAATTTTTCTTACAGCTGCAAAAAATCCAGCCTGAAAAATGTTGATCCGAGTTATTTGTTGCAGTATTTCTAATAAATCAAAGTATATAGTATTCCATCTATTTTTGAAAAAATATATAAAATATTTTTAATATTTTAATAGAAAAATAAAAATATCCTAAAAATTTCTAATTAAATAAAAAAACCATAAATATAAAAGTCAGAAATGACAGAAACCAAAGAGATCAAGTGGAAAATTTATGTTACTCGACCGTTAAAATTTTTGGCAAGGTCAGATTCCCATCACTCATTCTGATTTCCTTTTCGGACAGTGGTAATGATTGTTGCGTAAACAAAAGAGTATTTGCGGGTAAAGCAAGTCACTTGGCACTAAGCAAAGAGAACTCAGTCCCCACCTCTCCGTAATGGTGTTATTTGGATAAAAAAAAAGAGAAATTTAGTCTCAATTAAGTAATTAACCTAGTGCTGTCCACCAGAACAGCCTAATTTTTTTCTCGACCGCTGAAATTTTTAACGGTCCGGACATTTTTAAAAAAATTCAGAATACTTAGATATTTGTATTATTTTTTATTTAATGTTAGATATTAAAAAAAAAATCAGTATATTTATCAGAAAAGTGGGGTAATTGTGGTAGGAGATTTATTATATGTATTATTAATGTAGTGTAACTGCATGTATTTAGTAGATAGATTCTAAACAATTAATTCGATCTGGACTCTATAAATTGTCATGGACTTTTTATGTGATTAGGTACATCTTGATTTTTATTTAAATGGATAAATATTTATTGTCTAGTAAATAAAAATATCTAAGGTAACAGAATAAAAATCTTGTCTAAAATGTCTAAATAAATCTTGTCTTATTTTTGAGCTAGTTCTTACTTATTTTTATTTCGCGAAATAGTCATTTTTATTTAAATGGACTTTTCACGAATTACCTTAGATAAATCTTGTCTTATTTTTGAGTTAGATGGTCTCCAAGATCTTCCGATCCACTTTAAGATTCGTACGCACAAAAATTAAAGTGGACACAAACAAATATTAATACAGACTGCATGATCTTAAAGTCCGTCAAATTTAAAGTAGATCTGATGTTCATCAGACCTATTCCGCTCTACTTAGAAAGTATGCAGATGTATTATGCACAAACGGATTGATATATCAAAGCACCTTTACTAATGTAGCCCCTTCAAACTGCCTAATATTACATTTAAACGATTAAAATTTGTAGAAAGTTTTTGCTGAAACCTATGATGATGCAAGATTTCTTTCATAATTCAGGCATTCAGCTAATATGATTTAGGAAAGAGATAGGTTGGTTGGGACCTAAGATCATACCAAAAAGATGCACAGAAAATTAGAAAACTAATTAATCCTTTCCTTTAAATTCTCAGCATTAGCACAAAAATGTTTTCATAAATTTATTAGAACATGCATGTGCTACGATTAATATTTATAATTGTCAAATGTAACAATTGTGGGGTTTTGCAACTGAGGGATTATTCTTTTAAACAATTTCAAACTATATTTATCTTTACAATTGACCTCAATTTCAGTTAGTATGATTTATTCACTGTAATAATATGTTCTGTTCATATTTAATTTTGCATGCCTTTAATAAATATCAATGTATCACATGAATGGTAGGATTAGGACCTATTTGCTAAAACGACCAGCCTTTGAATGAATTTGTAATAAATTTTACAAATGCTATCGTAGACTCTGAGGGCCCGTTCGGATGCCTCTAAATCTATAGGAATTCGAAGGATTTTGAATTCGGCAGAACAAAATTCCACTGCACCGTTCGGGTGCATATTTCTGCAGAGATGGGATTGAGTTATATTTCCATTTTTGAACTAACTGTTTGTTATTTGGTGGAAACAAAAACATTTGATCAGACTGCATTTTTTTTTTCCCAAATGTTATTGTTCTCTCTCTTCCTTAAACAATATTAATCCATGGCAATGATGACATGCTGATATTTATTTTATTCTTTAGATAACATGGTTGCTATGAGAGCATACCAAAAAAAAAAAAAATTGTGATATCATCTCTATTTTTTAATTGTAACAATTATTTTTGAACATTTCTTAATTATATATGTATTTAAACAAATTACAAAATTTAGACTTTAATCTAGTTAATTAGTAATGTTATGTTATAAAATAATAATTAATAAGTTATGTGATGTTATGTTATTATTTAATTTATTTATTTAATTGTATTATTGATATTTTATTAATAAAGAAAATTGTGTAATATCAAAACATTTTAGAAATAAAAATAGAATTTCCCACAATTAATCACACTGTTCAACTGAACACTCATTCAACACATTCTCATAATTAATCTCATGCGTACCCGCATCCATGGGTTCCCGCTTTTTCAAAAATAGATTCCCATCCCCGTCAAATTTCATCCCGTGTAATCCCGTGACATCCGAACAGGCCCCGACTCTGTAACCAACTCAAATAATTGAGAGCATGAATCGTGAATATGGTAGTAATATACCGGGTGTAATTCGCGAAAAGAGCTCACTTAGGCCTACGGGCCATGTAAGAACCAAAAAAAAAAAAAGAGCTCACTTCTCGTCTTCTCCAAACAAATATCTAAGGTAACAGAATATTTCTATTTACATTCAGGACTGTCCAATAAGAATCAGCACGAATATTAAAAAGGCCCCGTGCATTTCACCTTGGTCCGGATTGGCTCCGATTCTGATCGGACGGTGAGAATATAAACAGAAATATTATGTTACATTAGAGATATGAATTCTCATTTCGAGTCATGACAAAAACCCCACTTGTCTCTCTTCTTTACTTTTAGCGGGGAAGACAGCAAACAGAGCACTAACACACTCTCTCTCTACCAAGCCATGGCGACAGGAATTTACCTGAACGACGATGAAGAAACTTACACGGTCACGTTTCCCGGCGACGATATCCTCACAACCGTCACCTCCTCTGGCGCAACCGCTGCCAACTGGATCGTCACCACGCGCCAAATCAACCAGGACCGACTGAACCACCTCATCATCGGCCTCGACCTCGAGTGGCGCCCAACCTTCCAGCGAGGCGGTGATGTCCACTTTACCGCTTTAATCCAGCTCTGCGTCGATCACAGGTGCCTCATTTTTCAGATCATTCACGCCGACTTCATCCCAGATGAGTTGTCAGAATTTCTCTCGGATGAGCGGTTCAGATTTGTCGGCGTGGGGATCGATGCTGATGTGGCTAAGCTAGAGGACGATTACGAGCTGACAGTTGCTAACCCCGTAGATCTGAGAGGGGTGCGTTAATGAACTGATTGCTCTTTGACTATTTTCGTAGAATTTTTTATCTGTTAAAATATTTGATTTTAGTACTAAAGTCTTTAATCGCCTAATTTCTTTTCTTAGTGTAAATCTGCTGCTACTTTTCCCCATTGTTTGTCAGTATTTTAGCAATTACTGCTAATGCTTGGGCTTAGTGCATTGGTATAATTTGCAGAGGAGGATAGAGGTTATTATCTGATAATAGTCCTGATAACTACTAACTATAATAGAAACGTTAATTAAACTAACAATATATGAGGAACACCTCTAAAAAAATACCATTCATATCACTACAAAATTAGTGAAATAACATGCATGCCCTGATACCCCTAGAATTATACAAATACACATTCTCAGCTTTACAAATTATAGGATTGTTGTGCACAATTTTAGTGTCTAGTCTCTACAAACAGAATTATCTGTACTAGTCACCTGTAAACTCTTATAGATCTACATTGATTTGGAGAAAATGAGGAATTGAGGATTGTTTAGGTGCTTCTGGCCTTTGGATTGGCAGGGGGCACAGTAATTTTACAATTTTCAAATTTGCAGGGGTACAAATGATAGTTACTTTTAAGTTTTCTACACAGCACCCTCATTTTAGTGGCCCTTTTGTTGAGTCTTCGAGTTTGCAGCAGTAATTATGAAAACCGGCCCAACTTTCAACCCAAAAATCGAAATAAAATAAGATCTAAGGTTCCAATTACGAAAAACACTAAAACACTGTCAAAGCTCTACAACACTGAGTAGAAACAATTTGAAAGACCAATTAAGTAACTACAGTATACTGAGGGCAATTGAGGGTCCCTATTTTGCAAGGCAAAAAGGTTTCCCTCAGTTTCATGTTAAAAATGAAGATTTTATTGGTAAATTGTATTTTGACAGCTGGCGGCACAGAAGATGGATCGGCCTGAGTTGAGCAGTGCAGGGCTAGCAACACTTGTCAAAGAGGTAATGGGGCTGCGCATGAGCAAACCGAGGCACATTAGAGCAGGCGAGTGGGACCGTGAGAATCTCACTATGCCCCAGATTCGGTATGCATGTGCAGATGCATTTGCCTCCTTTGAGATTGGCAGGAGGCTCTTCTTTGACCAACTTTAATAGTTTTAACTCTTCATGTTAGAGATAATAAGTGACACTGTGCTCGTTCTGTTATTGTAGTTACAGTGGCACATTCTGTTATCGCAGTTACATGACTCTTGTGCTATGGTTAATTCGTAGTAGACAAGTGACATGTAGTTGGAAAAAAGAGAATGGTATTGAAATGCTGCTAAATTTTAGTAGATAAATGTGTTTTTGCCTCTAGGTCCTTTCTCGTAGTTTTGTTATTTTCTTGGTAAAGCTTGAATATATATATAGTTGACTCCTTCCATTCTCTGTTTGTGCTGATGACTTAGATGCTGATATTTTCATGCATCGAAAAGGGTATGGTTTATGCTATGTTTTGATAGAATGTGTATGGCTTTGTATGGAGGAAACATGAAAAATAAATCGCAACAATAGATAGTGTAACCGAATTCAACACGGACATGAATATAAACAACAAGCAATCGACAAAGAATTTGTTAGATTGACTTAAAATACTATCGGGCTTCAAGAAAAAAAATTGAAATGTTAATTTGATTTATTGATGAGCCAACAAGCTTTTGTGGTCCAAACTTTTTTGGAGTTCATTTTGTATCAAATAAAGAGGTGAAAAATAATTATTTTGTATATTTATTATTCAACCATTTTTAATAATTTAGCCTCGTATAAAATAAGTTTGAAAAATAAAAAAGGAACGAAAATGCTTGGTTCGTTAAATAAATTAAATGAAAGGTTCAAATTGATGAGCTTTTAAATTAAAGGGGGAATTTCATGTATCCCCTCAAAAACCTTGAAATTACGTATTTCCCCCTCTAAAATTCATAATATCATATTTACCCTCCTAAAGCTCAAAAACTCACAAATTTACCCAACCTATTGATTTTCTATTAAAACTCATTGTAAATTTATAAGTTACCCATTTTACCCTTTATTAAAAGATTAAAATCTTCCCTCCCCTTTCTCAAGACCAAAAATAATTTCAAAGCATTATTGTTTCAAAACTCTATCTCTCTTCTACAATTCATGTCACTCATTCAACACCCCCATTCAACTCTCCAAACTCCTGAGATGTTACTTATTTCGTACTATAATGAATGTCGCTATAAAACAAACTGACGAGGCGGGTTGATGCTAATGGTTGATGTGCATTTGTCACTTGGAAAAGAATTGAGAGAACAAATTTGACTCACCTGGAGAGCTTCACATAGATAGAAATTTTAAGTAGATTTTTCATTGATTTCATAGTGATGGATCCATTAATTACCAAACAAAAGTGAATATATATCCATCTGCTATTTTCCTAGTTGGGTCAATGCCAATACTAGTAAAAAGTCAATCCACTCATCACTAGCTTCTACAGACTCAACTCAGGGAAGAAATAACTTCTCATATCATATGAAAAGGCAAGGGAGTGCCAACACCAGATAACCTTTTATCATTTAATGAGCATCGAACGAATGACTTCCATCCTTGACGAGCGAGGTTGGATAGTGGAGAAAAAGAAACCTTTGTTCCTGACGGTCTTTTATTTAAGAAACCATGTGTATTTTCATTTATGCGCTAACTTAATTAATTCAAGTAGAAATCTAACTTTCATGAATTTATTATCCCCAGCTTGTCACTGATGTAAATATGGCTGTTTGATTGAGGCGGTACAAGCAAATGGAAACCTAGCGGGATCTGCAAAATGTTCTCTGCTATGAAAATACACTAAAACAACAAGCAAAGAAAAACAATGAACTGTATAGGAAAGGCAGACAAAGTAGTCAAAAGCAAGTCACCTATAAAAAGCCTTTGGAAAAGACCCACACCCGTGTTCAAAAACCAACTGGAAAGTTACAGAAGGTACGTAACTAAAGAAAGGAAGGGGATAATCTGATGGGGAAAGCAAGCTAGCTATCAGATTACAAAGGGTAAAATGGGTAACTTATAAATTTAAAATGAGTTTTAATAGAAAAGTCAATAAATTGGAAAAATTTGTGAGTTTTTAAATTTTAGAAGGGTAAATATGATATTATGAATTTTAGAGGGGGAAATATGTAATTTCAAGGTTTTTGAGGGAATACACGAAATTCCCCCTAAACTAAATTGAAATTCAGAGTCTAATTCATTGAAATTTTAATTTCGGAAAAAGAGAGTCAGTGAGGTGTGTTCACCTACAGAGTTGTATACAAAATTTGACAATATTAATAATAATCTTTTAAAATAATTCAAACATAATTTAAACCTAAAAAAATTATATGTGGGTTTATTGACATATAGATACTCTAACAATCAATTTTCATGCAATTTAAGTATCGTTTAATTGTTCATCAAGAATTGTAAATTTCATAATACGACGAAACATATATCAAAATTCAACATGTTTTGTAGACACAATATGTACATCATATATGTCATACCTAAACTAATGTTGAATTTAAATTAAGTTTTTATTTTTGAAATTATCAAATTATCAAAATAAATGATTGACAAGTGATCCTCTTTTTGTATATAAAATCTGAAATACAAAATAGTAATGATTCTAATTAATGGGTTTTATTACACACTCTCTCTTTCATTTTCTATCAACAACAAATTAAAAAATTATTTCATACGTAAAGTCATGTAAAATTAGTCACTAGAACAACCACCAACTTGGCGAGAGATTCCATAAAAAAAAAGTAAGAATAATGTGAGCTAGTCTTATTTTTTTTTTTTTAATTCTTGACCCTAGTCTTATGTTTTTTTAAATAATTATTTCAAATGGTACAAAATAAATAATGAAATTACATCCCAGTTCCTGTCACGGACTGTTTCAACAAAGTTTAAACCATAGCTCATTAGCTCCCCTTCCTGTAAAATCTTTTACCATTGGATTAATTCCTAATTAAATAAATACCACCCAAATTAACTTTTTTTCCATAGATACCACCCACGTTTCTCCAGGTGCGCACCAACCCTTTAATTTTTTTTTTGTGGTTATGTTTTTTTTTTTTTTGCAATTTTGCAATTTTGGAATTATGAATTTTTTTTTGTAATTCTAAATTTTGTTTTGAATGCTGAATTTTATTTGCTTTATAATTTTATTTTTCTTAAAAGACAGAATTTTATTTTCCTTAAAACAAAATTCATAATTCCAAAATTACAAAACAAAACAGACCAGAGCCACACAAAAATAAAGGGTTGGTGCGCACTCTAGGGAAGGGACCGTTCCCTAGTTAGAGCACCAAATGGTACCCTTTCCCACGGTGCGCACTAGCCTATTTTAGTGCGCGGACTGAAGAAGCGTGGGTGGTAACTCTGGAAATAAATTTATTAGAGTGGTATTTGTTTAATTAGGAATTAACTAGTTGGTAACAAAAAAAAGTTCAGTAAAATCTTCCCTCCCAGCACTTTAGGTCTCATCCACTTTGCCCTAAAAACAACCTCGTTTCGCTGTCTCCACAACCACCAACCTGCACATAGCATTCTGTTAACCAATTCACTTCTTTGCATTGTCCCTAAACGCTTAATCTCGTGCCAAGACGCCTCCCATATTTCCGGTACCGACAGTTCCGATACCAGGTCTCATACCAGCAATCGCTTTTGGATGGAGGATTCGATGAAATTCCACACTAATTGTGCATAGGGGCAAGTAAAAAGGAGGTGTGCAGTAGTTTCCCTGCAGTGGGAATTGCACATGACACAGTTGACATCGCAATTGATATTGCGATGCTGGAGCTCATCTCTTGTCAAAATTTTATTTTGGAGTACCAGGTAGCCGAAAATACGTACTGATGGAGGGACTTGGGCTGTTCAAACTTCAGAAAAATGCCATAGGATCTTGCCTCCTCTTAGAATATTGTAAATAGATTTGGAAGAATAGAGCCCGGTACTGCTCCATTTCCATATAATTTCATCTTGCTAATCCAACAGGTCAATCTGAATTTGAGGAGCACCTGATTGCAGCACAGGAAGAGCTTCTCTTAGTGACATAAGGGGTAAAGGTGGTCTGCTAGGTAATTGACAATCGCCCTGCCATCCCTACCAAAAGGTCCTTCGATCACCTACTTGTCAATAGATGCTCCATTGGAATAAAGGTTGCAATTTGCACAAAATTTTCCAAAAGGAGCCTAACCTCCATATCTTAGGTTTGCCGGTACCTGGGTTTCTTGAATTCAAAGCAGTCACAGTTTGAGCCCACAACTCTTCTTCAGCATGGTATAATCGCCACCACCATCTAATTATTAGAGCTATATTATGTAATTCAATGTCGGATATCCCTCGGCCCCCGTTCCTCTTTGATACACAACAAGTACTCCAATTTAGCTAGGATATACCTCTCGTGTTATACCTCTCTTTGAGCTAGTCATTAACAGTTCTTCACAAAATTTAAAACATCGTGATAAATCAAGATTTGAATATCAAATACTGACAGCTATTACAAATTTTACACATCTTAACGGACTATATAAAAAAATACTTTGCTTTATGTTATATCTGAACTAGATTCAAATTCAAAGGAAGATCGCTTTTTTTTGTGGGAATAGAAATTTGATGTCCATAAATAATGAATCTCATGTATTTAATTTTTTCATGCCATCAACAAAATTCGGAAAAAGTTGCCTTTAGCAACAAATCCAAACATGCAACACCACAATGTAAAAAAAAATATATTTTACGTTATGTTATCTCTGAACTAGATTCATATTCAAAAGATCATTTTTTTGTGGGAATAGAAATTTGATTTCCATAAATAATGCATCCCATGTATTTAATTATTTTTATGCTATAAAAAAAATTTGGAAAATGTTGCCTTTAGCAACAAATCCAAACTAGACAGAGACCTTGCGATACTTCAGTAATTTTTTTCGAGGTGGAGAGAAAAGTGTATAAAATGTTTTTATATGTATAACGAAAATTAAAACGTTTTGTAGAGATGTAATAAAAACTGTACAACGAAAGTTAAATAAGTTACATAGTTTTTTTTTTAATTATTTGAAACCCGTAGGTGATTTATATTATAATCAAGTTTACTGGTACATGCTTGATGAAAAATAAGAATCTCCAACATATAATTGAAAATCTCTAAAAAATAAAAACTAGGCAAAAGAGATAGATCCTAAATAACCAAAAAATTACAAATTTTCAAGCTTCTCTATTTTCTTCTATGCTTGTAAATCTCGCACTGGTTCTGATGATGACCACTCGAAGTAATTGTTGCTGATCATACCACCAATGCCTAATCTTGAACATGAGACCTGTTCTGCTGTTTCATTATGTGTACTCCGCACCTCCTTGCATTGTTTGCTAATAAGTTGCATAGTTGTATAGCTGTTTTGGATACACTCTAGTTTGTCATCTATTCAGAACATATATTTCTAATTCTCCTATTTGGCAATATTTACCTCTTACAACAAAACTCCAATCTGATAAGTGAAAAAAAGAGTTCCCCTCTAACAGGAAAAACAGATATTGGTACTGTGATTTAGCCAAATAAATCAAGTCTCTCATCTTCTACTTTATTACATTTATCTGCCATTTAATCATAGCAGATAATTTTTTAAGGGTTTCTAAGCTCTAGCTCGACCCTCCAGCAGCCCCACTGATACAGAACAAAGTTCGGCTAAATGATATAATGAAATGTCTCGTTAAAAGAAACAACCAACTTAATTTTTGCATCAATCCAAAAATCACTCCCAAGCCATAATTCAACTTTTAACCTTCTCTTTGTAGAAGAATAAAACTCGGATTAAAAGGCCACACAGGTCTCAAGGAACCATCTCTTTGAGCAGTTATGGGTGAGATGAACAAATATTGATTAGAAAGATTAGTACCTCAGCCGCAGAGAAGCCCGCCAGAAAATCTGTATTAACTGAAGTTCCTACTGAAGAAGACCCTTTTTAAAATGAACTAATAAGAAATAAGAGAAATATATTTGACTTAAACAGTAGACATTTTAGGAAAGAGAAACTATCATCAGCGTACTCCTATAAATAAAATCTCTCTAATGACTCAGGCCACTTGTGTTGAGAGAAGACCTACATAACAAAATCATAGGAAGATGAAATAAATTGCAATTTGCAGGTCAAATCATGCTGATGCATATTATAATGATCAATTAGCTTCAGGAATATAAAGAACCTTAGTACAGATAAGAAGTCTATCATTATTAATCTCAAAAGAGCTGTTGATTCCACTAATTATCACTCTGAAAATGATTTATGGATGCAATTAATCATTTTCAAAAAGTAAGGATGTTGTCAATGACACAAACAGCAATTGACTATCTGGCAGTCAATTGAGACAGGTTGTATTTCTGGTTCTCTCTCTCTGTTGAAAAGAGAATTGTCACTGAAGAAATTAATGTGTTTCTTTTTTTGTAAATAAAAAAAAGTTTGTGTATGCCATTTCTTCCACCAATTCGAAAAACTTCAGTTAGTTCTAAAAGATATGTTTAACCCAGTTTAACATAGACCTGTTCAGTATAGACTTGTTAAGCATAAAGTCTCATCGCTGATGTTTCATGAGAGAATCAATTGTTGACAGGAGAAAGTTTCTGTCGCTAAGCCACCCCTATGATTTCAAAATTTTAATTATATGTATAGGAATTTAATTGAATTTTATCTTTTTTAAACTTTTTATATAGTCTAGCCACCCTCAATAAATAACAAATGTTTAGTTGTGGTTTAGTGGTTAAAGACCTATTTTGTGGTTTGAGAGGTTTGGGTTCAATTTCACTCACCATAATTGTGCATTTTAATTTTGAGCCACCCCTATCAAAATTTTCTAGTTCCGCCCCTGGTTCCATTGATGAAATGTTACCAGTAAAAGCATTAAACTTAACCAGTGATATTTCAAGGAGGCTAACAAAAGGAAAAGAAAATCCAAAAAGTGAACTTCAGATTGTACTAAAACTGAATCTTATGTCTCAATTTCCTAAATAGCCTACTAATACTTCAGAAATGTTGAAAATAATTATTGATCAATAAATAGTGATGCAATTTTTAGAAAGATTCCACCCGAAAAAGGTAAAAAAGAGAAACTGAAATAAAACTTTTGCAAAGAAGTGTGAGTTGATAGTAACAATCACCAAGTAGTGTTATTACCCAAGAAAATCATCAATGACATTGACTTAGCGCTTGAAACAAATTCCTTGAAAGCTTACCTGTTCATGGAACCTTGCGCGATTCAAAATCAGAGAGAAGTTAGGGAAGATCGAGGGCGATTGTGAGGAGGCGTGAGGCGACATAGTCAGATCGATCGAGGCGGAGAGGGAGAAAAGGCGACTGGTCGCGAGCTACGCGGAGACAGAGTGGTCGAATTGAGGGTTTCTTCTCTGTATCGATCGGTGGTGCGAGATGGAGAGAGAACGGAGCCGGAGAGGAAGCGCGCGCTGAAAGTTCGAGAGAAAACGGAGTCGGAGAGGCTGAAATTGGGACCCACTCACAATGTAAAATCGATAAATGAAAATGTCAGAAGTGGGATTTGAACCCACGCCCTCTTACGAGGACCAGAACTTGAGTCTGGCGCGTTAGACCACTCCGCCATCCTGACTTGATGATATTATTGATTTATTTTAGGTAATATCGGTTAAATATATTTATCCAAACAAAAACTACTCGTTAAACCCCACTACTTTGAGATAATCTGGTCTCACCGTCTCGGCCCATTAAGTGCATCTTAACGGACTTGATTTTCTTTTTTGTTTTTCAACTTCACACGTTACAAGAGATTTAATATTGGTATCAAATGAAAGGGAGCAGCTTGGGTCCGATGTCCATCGGACCCAAAGTGGGTTCGATGGGCTCTAGGGCCGTCCGATCTGCTTTAAGATTCACTCCAGAACTTTCTCAACTTCTTTAATTTACCTGTGCACGGATCTTAAAGCAGATCGGACGGTCCTAGAGCCCATCGGACCCAAGCTGCTCCCCAAATGTTTTTTTTTTTTTAGAAAAACAAGAGGTTTAATTAAATTTTGAAAATATGACCTCTCATACACAGTAATTATCTTAACACTTGACCAAAGATTAATTTTCAACTTGCTTTATTTTATTTTAAAAATATTATATTTACTCTCCAATTTCTTATCCCTAACTATTTTCTAATTCTTTTTACTAACTTTTCTTCAAAGAAATTTATAAAGAGGAGGGTTCAAATGCCTCCATTTTTCATGCCTCCACCATGCCTCCATATTTTAAAACTTTAATAACTCAAAATTTATAACTTAAAAGTAAAAATAAAACCGTTGGATATGGTCTACATCATTTTATCTATACACGTGTAAAAAATTATGATATTTCAATTTTATTTTGGTTGTCATCAAGAGCTTGTAAAAAACATACTAATGTGGATAATTTCTAGACGTTGATTTTTCAACTTATTGATTCACATAAAAACAAAATCGAAATGTGATAATTTTTTATGAGCACATAGATAAAATGATGTAGATCATATCCAACTGTTTTATTTTGACTTTTAAGTTATAAATTTTGAGTTATTAAAGTTTTAAAATATGGAGGCATGGTGGAGGCATGAAAAATGGAGGCATTTGAACCCTCCTCATTTATAAATATGTAATGTGCAATAGCTAAGTGTACATTATGCAATAGTCAATTATATACTTATTGAGTGATTTGAATAATGAGTATAAAAATTAGAAGTGACAAGTATACGATACACAATTAACAAATATGCATTCTATGATACTCGATCGAGTGTGCAGTTTAGAAATTCAAACAATAAATTACAAAGTTCAAGACACTGTTAAAATATATTTTAACCTGATTAAATTACATGATAGTTGTTATTAATTATATCTAAACTAAATAAAGAGATGGGCAATATACAATAGTCAAGCATACATCACAAGATGGGTAGAAAGTTTATGATGTACATTATGGAAATAAATCTGCTGTGATTCCAAAGAATCCGGATCCTGCTATTCTAAATCAAACTGTTTATCTCTTTTGAGATTCGTGCATTTAAAAAATTAACTGTTCAATTTGAAATAGCAGGGTCCTGCGATTCTACATTATAAGGTGCACAAAAGGTTTATAAGGTGTTGGAATGCATTCGTGGAGAATGATTATGCGACGGGAGATAGGCAATTTGGGGATGACCGTTGAAGAAGATGAATTTAAAAGAGGAACTATCGCTGACACTGGGACCCTCGTGGAGAAAGAAGGACCACGCGCTAACAGGAGATGTAAATCTGACAGTGAGGGCCCATGCTATCAGAACTGGAGGAAGAAAAGAGTCGCAACTGGAGAAAGCGATTAAGCGAACCGTTTAGCCGACAACAGCAGGTATCGTTAGGAGTTTGTTAGGCCACCTCAGCGCTTCACGATGAGATGGTGCTCCAGGAATAATACTGCTGATTTATACATCAATTTCTTTACTTTCTTTTACCATTCACATCGCCTATATAAGGCTAGAGCTCCTGTGGAGTTGTATCGAACAATTTGATTAGAGACTAGGCGAATTGCTTGTGACAATCGTTCCTTGGTTATTTGTCAGAACTATCTTCTTCTTTGAAATTACTTGAAATTGAGTATTCTTTTCATTTCGTTTCTATTATTCCTGCAATTGAGAATTAAGCTCGTAGCAGTTGTGGTATCAGAGCACCTCGATTGCATCTGGGCGAAGTAGTTCGAGCGATGCCACCAAAACGCATACCAGACCCACCGGAGGAAGTACTAATACAACTGGATCTGAGCACGATCAATGATAAGCTCAACCAGCTAGCCAAAGAGGTTCATGATGGTTTTCAAGCTCGGGATAAACAATTTCAGGTCTCAAATCGTATCCAGGAAGAGCGATTCCAACAACTGATGGCGACGATGGATAGGATGAGTGTTTGACCCTAAAAAGCCAGTACTTAAAAAATATATATGTATAATAAAAAAAAATGGAAAAAATTGAGGATGCCATTTAAAGAATAAATGGAGAGATCCATTCAAATCACAAATTAAGAAAAGTAACTCACGGCTCTATGAGTTGAGTTATTTGATTTAAATAAAAAAAAAATGATGAAATACATGAAATAAAATAGGTGAGGTTCGGCCATCAAATAAATTAATTGAATGGGCCTTGCCGAAAGCTTGATGGGCTAAAAAGAGAAGAATGAAATAATAGAAAATATGTTATTGATGTTCTTTGAGCTTAGTAAGCTGCTATATGGGCCGAACCAGCTGGAAAAAAAAAAGGAAGCTGCTAGGAAGTTGCAGCTGGCGCCTCTGCCTCTCCTGCACCCCAAGTCTCCACCACCCGATTAAAAGAAAAAAATAGATGGATGATATCAATGCCAACACACCTATACAAACCCTAGGGCTCCTATACCTCTATGCCTATATATACCATGCCACCTGTTGAAGAAAATATATATACACAACACAAGAGCCGTAAAACACAACCTACAGCCACCAGATATACACAAAAAGATCAAGCATCAGAAATAAAAGAGAGAAATAGCTTAGTTCTAAAAAAAAAAGGAGTGTTCATTACTTAGCCGAAATACAAGAGCTTTAGGTAGAATTTCATCTTTTTGCAATGTAAAAGCTCAATGGAGCTTGATTTTTCATGTATTATGATCATGAATCAATGAAACAAGCTTCCTTTTATATTTAATCATTTCTTTCCTTTCTTGAGCATTTCGGACTTTTCTTTATTTTTCACCTTTCTTTGCTTTTTGCTACTGTTTCTTTCTTGCTTGGTTGAACTTTTCTTTGTTTACTTTTATATTCCGTGAGGATTGATAAAATGGATCTTGAATCCTGGTTTTAACTATAAACTGTGGGTTCAAGTTCTAAAAAAAATGATAATAAATCTCTCTCCTTGCAATCAATGCAACAGTGGAGGTTGAAAGAAATGATTAATTGAGATGAGGAATGCAACTTTTAATAATTGATACGAGTCCTATGATTCTCCAAACAAAAAAAAACAGCCCTGTCATTTGCTTACTGTTTTTAACAAAAAAAAATACATAAATATAATAAAACTGCCATTTCATTTCAGATGATAGAATTGATACTTCTTTGTTGCCTTGTTTCAAATATAAACACTTATTATGAATAAAATAAATAATATGAGTATTAGAAGTACAAAAATGCAATTTCTTCCTCTTCTTCTCTACCTTTTTCGGCCTTCTCCCTTTTCTTTTTTTTTTCTTCTTTAAAATTCTTTAATCCTTGTATAAAATAAGCAAATGATGTGTAATAAGGGTGTTGAGCTGGATAGTTCCGCATTTATTTAATTCATTTAATTATTTTATTAATGGGACTAAAGAATGAATAAAAAAATATAACAGAGGGTTATTGAAGTTGAGCTGGATAGCTCCTTCTTTAATTCCTATTAAAAGGGCCATTTTGCACATTAAAAGATATTTAATTTCCTTATGCATGAATATGCTCATGTATGATCAAGTCAAGAAAGGAAATTAAGTGATTTAATGTGTAAATAGTGAGAAATTGATGTTTAAAATGTAAAAGGTAGTATCTATAATACCATTTATATTCTAAATCTATGATATTTCAATGACTTGCCCTTTTGGACCTATTTGTATATGAGAAAATATTTGATTTCTTGAGCAAAGATGCTAAAAAGAAGTTAAATATCTCAAATATATAAATGGTGAGAGATAGAAGGTTTAAAATGCAAATAAACAACAAGTTATACTTGTTCATGGCATTTGCATCTCTAAATCTAAGAAAATCTCAATGATATGTCCTTCAAAACATCAAAACATGATTTTAAACAAAATCAGGGGCTTCCCTGCATAAAATCACATTTTGACAGATTTTTGGTATTATAAAGAAATATTATTTTGGAATTTTGGATTTTCCCCTTTTCCTTTTTGTTTATTGGTACCAAATAAGAGCTTGAAAGCTATGAAAATTCATTTAAATGATGGTTAATTCATGAATTCAGTTGTGGACACCCTAAATCAGCCCCTAATGTTTCCAGGAACAGTGAACCAGCAACATAGTGCTTGGTATGTACCACTGGTACAAGGAAAGCACTCAAAAGTGCTAAAATGACCCTCTCTGGTAAACAGAACAATCTGAACTGACACAGGGATCAAAATGAAAAATGGACTTCACCATCAGACAGAGGACTTCAAAACACACAAAATGGACACAAATTTTACATTTTTCGGATTTTATTTCGATTTTATATGAATTTTCAAAGTTCAGTTTTAAAAACAGAAAAATCAGCATTTTTATAATAAAAGGCATCTGCTGGTAAAATGAACAGTACAGATCGGCTAAAAATCCAAATCAAAGAACAAACATCATGATTAAAGAAAATACTTCAAAATACATAAAATAGACATAAATTTCATATTTTTCTGATTTTATTTCAATTTAATATGAATTTTTAAAGTTCAGACCTAAATACAAGCAAAAATACCCTTCATATCCCAGCTGCACATATTTTAAAGCAATATGAGCCATTTGATTCCAGCGCCAAAACAAAGCTTAAATTGAAGCACAGATCTTGAAGCTTAAAGCACACATCTCAAAGCCCAATACAAATCTCAAAACCCAGATAATCAATAAAATCATTAAATCAAAAATCTTTTGCACATAAGCCCCTCTGACAAATTGTAATCACACCGCGGCCCCCCATAATTCGCAAATAAGTCCCTGACAGCCTAAAACATTGTCAAACAAGCCCTTAAAGGCCCAACTTTCATACAAAACCCATCAAAACTCCAAATCACAAAGCCCAGTCCTCCAGAATTTATAAACAAGCCCTTGAAAGATTAAAACTCTTACAAATAAGTCCTTTTTAGCCATAACTTCTTCATTTCAAGTCCAAATTGACTCAAACCATCTCCAAATGAACCCAAATTAGATTTCCTACATTCTTAAATCAAAATTAAACATGTTTAAACATCAGCCAAAATATAAAATGACCAAAATACCCTTTCTTCAAAATTAAATGATTTCATCTTTTAATAGAATGTAAATAATTAATAAAATAAATAAATATGTCATAAATCAAATATAAAATAGTGTATATACACTTCTCAAGTATTCCAATTCATATTTCCAAATATAATAAATATTATTTTTAATATGAAATCACATACATACACACATATCCAAACATACAAAATCAACCAAATCAAAACCAAATCCAATATGTGAGTCTCCTATTAGCCCCTTTATTCAATTCACAACAAGTAGGCACAAATTCCGGAATGGACGAGGTGTTCAGTATGGCTTGGAAGGGTCATCTGATGTAATTAACAGCGGGGGCTTACGCCCACTGGGAGTTAAACATCCCCACAATCAATAAACTCTCTCGACAGACTGATTATGAACAGTAGGTCTGTCGAGGGTGAACCAGAAGGAACAGTAGAAAGAAATAGAATGTTTCAAGTTCGATGTTCTCTCCATGCCTTGAAAGCAGAGAGCGTCGAACCCTGAGACATTTTACATACACGCACACACCTTCCATCCCGCTATGCAACTTTCTGCGCCCTACAATGAGCCGCTCGATTAAAGGCAAGGGTCCTGATTTAAGCCAAAACAGCAATAGCGGGAATCACTCTACTGGTACTGATCGAGGGGAGGATCGGCAAGACCCTCCCTCCGGTTTTGATGAACCGCACGGCAATGGAAGGCAGGACAGGTATACAGATCAGATTACTGCCCAAAGAGCTTTCATGCCCCGTATCGAGCAACCGACCTTTGATGGCAGTAAGCAGGAGACTGGTTAGAGCATTGTAAGTTCTATTTTGATTACTACCAAACACATGAGCTGTATAAGGTGCACCTGGCAACTATGAGTTTTGTGGGGGACGCTGCCGAATGGTATAGCTGTTATCGGGTTGAGCACCCGGATCCACCGTGGGACATGTTTGTTGATGCCATATTTGAACGTTTCAAAGTCAGAACCCACCTAAATCCAGTTGTTCAGTTCAAGAGAGTACTTCAAACCTCCACAATTGATGAATTTGTGCGAGAATTTCAGAAGGCTAAGGCCAGATTAATAATTGAAACGGGTATTAAGAACGAGTTCTTTTTTGTTTGGAGTTTCATCTGTGGGTTGAGGGATGAGATACAGAATTCTATAAACCTTTTCAAACCTAAAACTCTTGATGAAGCTTTCAACCTAGCATTGGAAATAGAAGTGGCAGTTGGTCCAGTGGAAAAGAAGATGAGCTTTCTACAATCCCCACACCAGTCCAACTTCAAACCCCCCAATACCAACAATTTCACCTCTTCAACTATAAAAAATTCAAAGTCCTATGACAATAGTGCAAGAAGAATGACTGAAACCACCCAATAACCATTACACCAAACCTTCTTCTAACCTATCCATTGATCAAAAGAGAGCTCTGGGGTTGTGCTACAAATGTAATGCAAAATGGAGTCAAGGCCATAAGTGTGCAAGGGGGTTATATACCATTGAAGGAGAGGAGGAAGAAGAAGAAGAGGAGGAGGAAGTTGTAAATGGCCAGTTTGATGGAAAGCTAGGAGAAGCACCAGAGGAGGATGACATAGTAGAAGAACCACTCACCACATTGAGCAGCACTGGTAACACTGGATTCTGTAAAACTCTCATGTATAAGGGCAAAATTGGAAATTTTCCTGTATGTGTGTTGATTGATACAGGTGCTACAAACTCTTTTATAATTCCTGTGGTAGTCAAGGAGATGAATCTCACTGCTGTATCCTTGCCCTCCAAGGTGTTTAGGAGTGCTGGGGGTGAAAGATTGGTCACTGACAAAATCTGTCCAAAAGTCAAATTCAAGGTGCAAGGGCATCAGCTTGAGGCTGATTTGCGAATTTTGAATGTCCCTGGGTATGATATAGTGTTAGGGTGTGATTGGGTGGCTGAACAAGATGACATTATTATTAATTTGAAGAAGGGAAGGGTAACACTGGAATTAGGGGGAAAGTGGATTGCACTGTTCATTGAAAAGGTGAAAGCTGAGATAAGGGTACAAGAGGATGTAGTGAAGGAGAAGAAAAGGGGAGGACAAGTGTTTGTAGCTCAACTGTTCAGTTTGGAAGAAGAAGATAAAAAATCTGATGTGGTTGAAACTGAGCTACAAGAGGTGATTGATCAGTATGCTAGCATATTTGCTGAACCCCAAACCCTTCCTCTAAAAAGGTCCATTGACCACAAAATTACCCTCAAACCAGATTCTAAACCAATCAATCTCAGACCATATAGATTTTCATATTTTCAGAAGTTGGAAATTGAAAAAATCACACAAGAACTTTTGAGTAAATCCTTGATTCAGCCTAGCACCAGTTGTTATTCCTCACCAGTGTTGTTGGTAAAGAAGAAAGATGAAACATGAAGGATGTGTATAGACTATAGGAGGTTGAATGAGGAGACTATCAAGAACAAGTATCCAATACCTCTAATTGATGATTTATTAGATGAATTAGATGAAGTACATTATTTTTCCAAATTAGATCTGAGATCAGGGTATCATCAGATCAGGATGAGTGAAGAAGATGTGTTCAAGGCTGCTTTTCAGATCCCATGAGGGACTATTTGAGTTCCAAGTGATGCCCTTCGGCCTCACCAATGTCCCCTGCCACATTTCAAGCATTAATGAACACAGTTTTCAAGCCATATTTGAGGAAATTTGTATTGGTATTTTTTGATGATATATTGGTTTATAGTAAGGATTTAGAGTCACATAAGAAACACCTCCTAATTGTTCTCCATACCTTATTAGAAAACCAATTATTTGTAAAAAAATTCAAGTGTGACTTTGGTGTGCATAGGGTAGAGTATTTGGGGCATATCATTTCTAAGGAAGGGGTAGCAACAGACCCAAAGAAAGTTGAGGCCATGACCAGTTGGAACAGTCCAAAAAATGTGAAAGAGTTGAGGGGGTTCTTAGGTCTTACTGGGTACTATAGAAAGTTTGTAAAGGGCTATGGGGTGATATCTAGGCCACTAACAGAACTTTTAAAGAAAAATTCTTTTAGGTGGTCTGATGAGGCACAAAGGGCATTTGAACAATTGAAGCAAGCTATGGTGGCAGTTCCAGTTCTCAAGTTACCAGATTTTCAAAAACCCTTTGTAGTGGAAACTGATGCTAGCCATGATGGGATTGGTGCTGTGCTGATGCAAGATAGAAGACCCATAGCATACATGAGTAAGAAACTTGGTGTGAAGAACAAGTCCTTGTCAACATATGAAAAAGAATTGATGGCTTTGTACACAGCAGTCACTAAGTGGAAGCATTATCTGTTGGGTAATGAGTTTATTATAAAAACTGACCAAATAAGCTTGAAGTATTTGCTAGAACAGAAGGTAAACACCCCTATGCAGCACAAGGGATTGAGCAAATTATTGGGCCTTAATTATAAAATTGAGTATAAAAAAGGGGTGGAAAATAAAGTGGCTGATGCATTGTCAAGGAAGGAGGGGTACAGTGGTCAAAAAGGGGAAATAAAAGCTGAAACTGATAGCAAGGAGTTGAAGAAGCAGAAGGAAAAGGAGGAGCAAGTAGAGGGTGAAGAGGGAGTGTTAAAGATGATGAGTGAATTAATACCTCAATGGGTGGAAGACATCAGGACTAGTTATGAAGGGGATATGTGGATTGAAAATTTGAAGAAGAAGATACAAGAAAATGAAGGGGGTGATTCAGCTCAAAACTTGTCAGGACATCAAGGCATAGTGAGATATAAGGGTAGGATTTGTGTTGGCACTCAAGGTGATTGGAGGCAACAAATTTTGAGAGAGTTACATGATTCTGCTCTAGGTGGACACTCAGGAGTGACTGCCACTTACCAAAGAGCAAAGAGAAATTTTTACTGGCCATCCATGAAAGAAAGTGTGCATCAATTTGTCCAACACTGCCCAAATTGTCAGTTAAACAAGGCTGAACACATTGCTTCCCCCGGATTGCTACAACCCTTATCTATACCAGTGGAGGCTTGGACAAGTATAGGGATGGATTTCATCACAGGTTTGCCCAAATCCAAAGGTTTCGAAGTGATTATGGTTGTTGTTGATAGGTTGATCAAGTATTCACATTTTATTGGATTGGTACATCCTTTTAGTGCAGCCACTGTGGCCCAAGCTTTTATGGATTATATCTATAAACTCCATGATTTACCAGTAAACATAATTGTTGTTTTTAAGCAATTCTCTTATAGTCTATTTGACTAATTTGCAAAACATACAATTATTGAATTTTACGATTTTTTCTATGTTAGAAAGAATGCAGGTTCAAGACAATTGGAATTGCAATTTAGAGCACTTGGACTAAAGAAATCATCAAGTTATTTATCAAGAATTTAAACTGTAAATTTATAATTGGTAAAGTAGCTTTGATGTTGAAATACAGGGATAAAACGTTGGAACGATTGACAAAACGTTCAGATGTTTATCTATGTGAAAAATCTGGAGATTAATCGATTAAAAAGCTGGAAAAACATTCAAAAACGTTCCAGACGATTTGTAAAACGTCTGGACGATTTAAATAATTTCTCAGACTTCAAATTTGCATTTTGATCGATAAATCTCCAGAGGAAAACGTTCTGAGACGTTTGTTAATCGTCTGAGACGTTTTGGGAATTCTCACAGAAATTTGAATTTTTGACCTAAGTTGAGCTAAAACGTTTTCAACGTTTTACAAAACGTTGGGACGTTTTATGGCAGAAAACTCGTTTGAAAGCTGCCACTATAAATAGAACCTTAGGGTTCTCCTCAAAATCAACTAGCCGACCCTAATTATTTCAAAAGCAATTTTCTGTGAGAACAAGTTCCTCCATTGTTGTGAGAGCACAAATTTCAATATCCCTCAAAACAACCTCAAATCCACTTCACTAATCTTGAGTTAGATTAGATTAGAGTGAGCACTTGAGCGTTCATCTTGAGATTTCGAACTTAGAGACTTCGTTCTCGATTCTAGTTGGCCGTGTGACTTCCCGTTGGTTGTAAGGGCTCACCGGTTCACAAGTTGTAACCTTTCTCTTTTGGGTAATAGAAAGGCGCACCGAGAAGCGGTTGCGATGCCCCGGAGACGTAGGCATTTTAAGCCGAACTCCGTTATCACTCCTTGTGTCAATTTTCTCTAAACTCTTTTACTTTATTTTATTTGCAATCATTTATATTTCGAATTTAGTGGTGCCTAAGGGACAACAAAGTGGTATCAGAGCACGTTACTCAAATTAAGACTCACTTAATTCGAGTTTACCGATCTAAAAAATGGCACCCTTTAGACATGTAAAAGAACCTCAAATTTTCGGTAGCACAACCAAAAATTTTAGTCATTGGAAAAGGACTATGATGAATTATCTTAACATCCTTGAAGTTTGGGATGTCATTGAGAATGGCTATAAACCAAAATACAACAATTGTACCGAAAATGATACCAAGGTCGAAACACAAGCATCTACTGATTTAAGGAAAGTAAATGATCTTGCCGTTAATGCAATATATAATGCGGTAAGTGAATCGGTTGCATTGATCTTTGGTAGCACATCAAATGCAAAAGAAATGTGGGATGCTCTTGTTGACCGATACGAGAGTAACACCCAAATCAAACGAACCAAAATAGCCGGTCTAGACACCAAATTTGAAACTTTTAAGATTGAAAATGGTGAAAATGTTGAGGATATGTATAATAGACTTATGCATATTCAAAATGAATTTGTTGAACTAGGAGAACCACTTTCTAACGATAAGATTGTAGGAAAGCTTCTTCGAGTAATGCTTAGGAGGCCTAGGTGGGATGGATTGGTG
>JAJGRW010000427.1:621133-631554 GCA_025461045.1 Carex parvula
GCTGCCAATGGATCGTCACCACCCGCCAAATCAATCAGGACCGACTGAACCCCTCATCATCGGCCTCGACCTCGAGTGGCGCCCAACCTTCCAGCGAGCGGTGATGTCAACTTTACCGCCTTAACCAGCTCTGCGTCGATCACAGGTGCCTCATTTTTCAGATCATCACGCCGACTTCATCCCAGATGAGTTGTCAGAATTTCTCTCGGATGAGCGGTTCAGATTTGTCGGCGTGGGGATCGATGCTGATGTGGCTAAGCTAGAGGACGATTACGAGCTGACAGTTGCTAACCCCGTAGATCTGAGAGGGGTGCGTTTGAACTGATTGCTCTTTGACTATTTTCGTAGAATTTTTTATCTGTTAAAATATTGATTTTAGTACTAAAGTCTTTAATCGCCTAATTTCTTTTCTTAGTGTAAATCTGCTGCTACTTTTCCCCATTGTTTGTCAGTATTTTAGCAATTACTGCTAATGCTTGGGCTTAGTGCATTGGTATAATTTGCAGAGGAGGATAGAGGTTATTATCTGATAATAGTCCTGATAACTACTAACTATAATAGAAACGTTAATTAAACTAACAATATATGAGGAACACCTCTAAAGAAATATCATTCATATCACTACAAAATTAGTGAAATAACATGCATGCCCTGATACCCCTAGGAATTATACAAATACACATTCTCAGCTTTACAAATTATAGGATTGTTGTGCACATTTTTAGTGTCTAGTCTCTACAAACAGAATTATCTGTACTAGTCACCTGTAAACTCTTCTAGATCTACATTGATTTGGAGAAAATGAGGAATTGAGGATTGTTTAGGTGCTTCTGGCCTTTGGATTGGCAGGGGGCACAGTAATTTTACAATTTTCAGCACCCTCATTTTAATGGCCCTTTTGTTGAGTCTTCGAGTTTGCAGCAGTAATTATGAAAACCGGCCCAACTTTCACCCAAAAATCGAAATTGTTAATTAACGGATAGAACTTACAAATTACTCCGTTAATATTTGTGCGGAAGCGGATCTTGCGAGCGTAGCAGTATCACTGGTTCTGCAAGGAATCACAAGCCGAAGCCGGAAGCCCTGCGTTTTCCACGACCTAAGACCTTCAAGTGTTAACAGAGTTATTCTCTCTTTCTTGTCAGTCACTATTCTGTTATTATATATGTTAGAGAGACAGAGGGACAGGATCTAGTATATATAATACTAACACACCTCTTCATGAAGGGTCTGCATCTCTTCGTAAAGGGTCTGAACCTTTTCATAACGGGTCGGGTTTTGGATTCAGGTTTCCCATAACGAGCGTACCATTTAATAAATCCAACAGAAATAAAATAAGATCTAAGGTTCAAATTACGAAAAACACTAAAACACTGTCAAAGCTCTACAACACTGAGTAGAAACAATTTGAAAGACCAATTAACTACAGTATACTGAGGGCAATTGAGGGTCCCTATTTTGCAAGGCAAAAAGGTTTCCCTCAGTTTCATGTTAAAAATGAAGGATTTATTGGTAAATTTTATTTTGACAGCTGGCGGCACAGAAGATGGATCGGCCTGAGTTGAGCAGTGCAGGGCTAGCAACACTTGTCAAAGAGGTAATGGGGCTGCGCATGAGCAAACCGAGGCACATTAGAGCAGGCGAGTGGGACCGCGAGAATCTCACTATGCCCCAGATTAGGTATGCATGTGCAGATGCATTTGCCTCCTTTGAGATTGGCAGGAGGCTCTTCTATGACCAACTTTAATAGTTTTAACTCTTCATGTTAGAGATAATAAGTGACACTGTGCTCATTCTGTTATTGTAGTTACAGTGGCACATTCTGTTATCGCAGTTACATGACTCTTGTGCTATGGTTAATTCGTAGTAGACAAGTGACATGTAGTTGGAAAAAAGAGAATGGTATTGAAATGCTGCTAAATTTTAGTAGATAAATGTGTTTTTGCCTCTAGGTCCTTTCTCGTAGTTTTGTTATTTTCTTGGTAAAGCTTGAATATATATAGTTGACTCCTTCCATTCTCTGTTTGTGCTGATGACTTACATGCTGATATTTTCATGCATCGGAAAGAGTATGGTTTATATTATGTTTTGATAGAATGTGTATGGCTTTGTATGGAGGAAACATGAAAATAAATCGCAACAATAGATAGTGTAGCCGAATTCAAAACGGACATGAATATAAACAACAAGCAATCGAAATATCTCTGGATGGTTAGGGATTTTTTGTGTGGGAGATAAAAAAAACGAAACTTTTACAAGTTTTGTGTGGGGAACATGAATATAAACAACAAGCAATCGACAGAGAATTTGTTAGATTGACTTAAAATACTATCGGGCTTCAAGAAAAAAAATAGAAGTGTTAATTTGATTTATTGATGAGCCAACAAGCTTTTGTGGTCCAAACTTTTTTGGAGTTCATTTTGTATCAAATAAAGAGGTGAAAAATAATTATTTTGCATATTTATTATTCAACCATTTTTAATAATTTAACCTCGTATAAAATAAGTTTGAAAAATAAAAAATGAACGAAAATACTTGGTTCGTTAAATAAATTAAATGAACGGTTCAAATTGATGAGCTTTTAAATTAAAGGGGGAATTTCATGTATACCCTCAAAAACCTTGAAATTACGTATTTCCCCCTCTAAAATTCATAATATCATATTTACCCTCCTAAAGCTCAAAAACTCACAAATTAACCCAACCTATTGATTTTTCTATTAAAACTCATTTTAAATTTATAAGTTACTCATTTTATCCTTTATTAAAAGATTAAAATCTTCCTTCCCCTCTCTCAAGACTAAAAATAATTTCAAAGCATTATTGTTTCAAAACTCTATCTCTCTTCTACAATTCATGTCACTCATTCAACACCCTATTCAACTCTCCAAACTCCTGAGATGTTACTTATTTCGTACTATAATGAATGTCGCTATAAAACAAACTGACAAGGCGGGTTGATGCTAATGGTTGATGTGCATTTGTCACTTGGAAAAGAATTGAGAGAACATATTTTACTCACCTGAAGAGCTTCACATAGATAGAAATTTTAAGTAGATTTTTCATTGATTTCATAGTGATAGGATCCATTAATTACCAAACAAAAGTGAATATATATCCATCTGCTATTTTTCTAGTTGGGTCAATGCCAATACGAGTAAAAAGTCAATCCACTCCTCACTAGCTTCTACAGACTCAATTCAGGGAAGAAATAACTTCTTATATCATATGAAAAGGCAAGGGAGTGCCAACACCCGATAACCTTTTATCATTTAATGAGCATCGAACGAATGACTTCCATCCTTGACGAGCGAGGTTGGATGGTGGAGAAAAAGAAACCTTTGTTCCTGACACGGTCTTTTATTAAGAAACCATGTGTATTTTCATTTATGCGCTAACTTAATTAATTCAAGTAGAAATCTAACTTTCATGAATTTATTATCCCCAGCTTGTCACTGACGTAAATCTGGCTGTTTGATTGAGGCGGTACAAGCAATTGGAAACCTCGCGGTATGAAAATACACTAAAACAACAAGCAAAGAAAAACAATGAACTGTATAGGCAAGGTAGACAAAGTAGTCAAAAACAGCTGGTAGCGATCAGCTAATAGGCATTGGAAAAGCAGGTCACCTATAAAAAGCCTTTGGAAAAGACCCACACCCGTGTTCAAAAACCAACTGGGAAGTTACGGAAGGCACGTAACTAAAGAAAGGAAGGGGATAATATGATGGGGAAAGCAAGCTAGCTATCATATTACAAAGGGTAAAATGGGTAACTTATAAATTTAAAATGAGTTTTACTAGAAAAGTCAATAAATTGGGTAAATTTGTGAGTTTTTAAATTTTAGAAGGGTAAATATGATATTATGAATTTTAGAGGGGGGAATATGTAATTTCAAGGTTTTTGAGGGGATACATGAAATTCCCCCTAAATTAAATTGAAATTCAGAGTCTAATTCATTGAAATTTTAATTTCGAAAAAAAAGAGTCAGTGAGGTGTGTTCACCTACAGAGTTGTATACAAAATTTGACAATATTAATAATAATCTTTTAAAATAATTCAAACATAATTTAAACCCAAAAAAATTATGAGGGATGCTTCTATGGACATAAGGACCTATTTGTAAAATGAACATATTTTCATTTTCAAAGTTCAAATAGTCGATCCGACCGTTCAACATTATCTCCATATTAAAATGTACTTGGAGGTCAAATTTTACATTTTTTTGAATTTTTTACTATTTATTAAGATGGGTACAAAACTAGTCAAATTCAGACCATTGAATTTTGTACCCATCTTAATAAATAGTAAAAAAATTCAAAAAAATGTAAAATTTGACCTCCAAGTACATTTTAATATGGAGATAATGTTGAACGGTCGGATCGACTGTTTGAACTTTGAAAATGAAAAATATGCTCATTTTACAAATAGGTCCTTATGTCCATAGAAGAATTTGCCAAAAATTATATGTGGGTTTCTTGACATATAGATAGTCTAACAATCAATTTTCATGCAATTTAAGTATCGTTTAATTGTTCATCAAGAATTGTTAATTTCATAATACAACGAAACATATATCAAAATTCAACATGTTTTGTAGACACAATATGTACATCATAAAGGTCATACCTAAAATAATGTTGAATTTAAATTAAGTTTTTATTTTTGAAATTATCAAATTATCAAAATAAATGATTGTCAAGTGATCTTTTTTTGTATATAAAATCTGAAATACAAATAGTAATGATTCTAATTAATGGGTTTTATTACACACTCTCTCTTTCATTTTCTATCAACAACAAATTAAATAATTATTTCATACGTAAAGTCATGTAAAATTAGTCACTAAAACAACCACCAACTTGGCGAGAGATTCCATAAAAAAAAAAGGTAAGAATAATGTGAGCTAGTCTTATTTTTTTTTTTTTTTAATTCTTGACAGAGGGTGTCAAAGGGTACAAAAATAAATAATGAAATTACATCCCAGTTCCTGTCACGGACTGTTTCAACTAAGTTAAACCATAGCTCATTAGCTCCCCTTCCTGTAAAATCTTTTACCATTGGATTAATTCTTAATTAAACAAATACCACTCAAATCAACATTTTTTCATAGATACCACCCACGTTTCTCCAAGGTGCGCACCAACCTTTAATTTTTTTTTGTGATTATATTTTTTTTATTTTGCAATTTTTGAATTATGAATTTTGTTTTGGAATTCTGAATTTTGTTTTGAATGCTGAATTTTATTTGCATTATAATTTTATTTTTCTTAAAAGACAGAATTTATTTTCCTTAAAAGAAAATTCATAATTCTAAAATTGCAAAACAAAACAGAACAGAGCCACGCAAAAAAAAGGGTTAGTGCGCACTCTGGGGAAGGGCACCAAATGGTACCCTTCCCCACAGTGCGCACCAGTCTATTTTGGTGCGTGGACTGGAAAAGCGTGGGTGGTAACTCTAGAAATAAGTTAGTTAGAGTGGTATTTGTTTAATTAGGAATTAATTAGATGGTAACAAAAAAAAATTCCGTAAAATCTTCCCTCCCAACACTTCAGGCTCATCCACTTCGCCCTGAAAACTACCTCGTTTCGCTGTCTCCACAACCACCAACCTGCAAAATAGCATTCTGTTAACCCATTCACTTCTTTGCATTGTCCCTAAACGCTTAATCTCGTGCCAAGACGCCTCCCATATTTCCGGTACCGACAGTTACAGTACCAGGTCTCATACCAGCAATCGCTTTTGGATGGAGGATTGGATGAAATTCCACACTAATTGTGCATAGGGGCAAGTGAAAAGGAGGTGTGCAGTAGTTTCCCTGCAGTGGGAATTGCACATGACACAGTTGACATCGCAATTGATATTGCGACGCTGGAGCTCATCCCTTGTCAGAATTTTATTTTGGAGTACCAGGTAGCCGAAAATACGTACTGATGGAGGGACTTGGGCTGTTCAAACTTCAGAAAAACGCCATAGGATCTTGCCTCTTAGAATATTGTAAATGGATTTGGAAGAATAGAGCCCGGTACTGTTCCATTTCCATATAATTTCATCTTGCTGATCCAACAGGTCAATCTGAATTTGAGGAGCACCTGATTGCAGCACAGGGAGAGCTTCTCTTAGGAGAGCAGCTTGGGTTCGATGGGCTTTATGACCGTCTGATCTGCTTTAAGATTCACGCCAGAACTTTCGTGTCGGCTTTAATTTATGTGCGAACGAATCTTAAAGCATATCGGACGGTCAGAGAGCCCATCGAACCCACTTTGGGTCCGATGGGCATCGGACCCAAGCTGCTCTCTTCTCTTAGTGACACAAGGGGTAAAGGTGGTCTGCTAGTGTCCAGGTAATTGACAATCGCCCTGCTATCCCTACACAAGGCAATAGTCCTTCGATCACCTACTTGTCAATACATGCTCCATTGGAATAAAGGTTGCAATTTGCACAAAATTTTTCAAAAGGAGCCATCTGACCTCCATATCTTAGGTTTGCCGGTACCTGGGTTTCTTGAATTCAAAGCAGTCACAGTTTGAGCCCACAACTCTTCTTCAGCATGATATAATCGCCACCACCATCTAATTAATAGAGCTATATTCTGTAATTCAATGTCGGATATCCCTCGGCCCCGTTCCTCTTTGATACACAACAAGTACTCCAATTTAGCTAGGATATACCTCTCGTGTTATACCTCTCTTTGAGCTAGTTCATTAACAGTTCTTCACAAAATTTAAAACATCGTGATAAATCAAGATTTGAATATCAAATACTGACATCTATTACAAATTTTACACATCTTAACGGACTATATAAAAAAATACTTTGCTTTATGTTATATCTGAACTAGATTCAAATTCAAAGGAAGATCGCTTTTTTTTGTGGGAATAGAAATTTGATGTCCATAAATAATGAATCTCATGTATTTAATTTTTTCATGCCATCAACAAAATTCGGAAAAAGTTGCCTTTAGCAACAAATCCAAACATGCAACACCACAATGTAAAAAAAAAAAATATTTTACGTTATGTTATCTCTGAACTAGATTCATATTCAAAAGATCATTTTTTTGTGGGAATAGAAATTTGATTTCCATAAATAATGCATCCCATGTATTTAATTATTTTTATGCAATAAAAAAAATTTGGAAAATGTTGCCTTTAGCAACAAATCCAAACTAGACAGAGACCTTGCGATACTTCAGTAATTTTTTTCGAGGTGGAGAGAAAAGTGTATAAAATGTTTTTATATGTATAACGAAAATTAAAACGTTTTGTAGAGATGTAATAAAAACTGTACAACGAAAGTTAAATAAGTTACATAGTTTTTTTTTAAATTATTTGAAACCCGTAGGTGATTTATATTATAATCAAGTTTACTGGTACATACTTGATGAAAAATAAGAATCTCCAACATATAATTGAAAATCTCTAAAAAATAAAAACTAGGCAAAAGAGATAGATCCTAAATAACCAAAAAATTACAAATTTTCAAGCTTCTCTATTTTCTTCTATGCTTGTAAATCTCGCACTGGTTCTGATGATGACCACTCGAAGTAATTGTTGCTGATCATACCACCAATGCCTAATCTTGAACATGAGACCTGTTCTGCTGTTTCATTATGTGTACTCCGCACCTCCTTGCATTGTTTGCTAATAAGTTGCATAGTTGTATAGCTGTTTTGGATACACTCTAGTTTGTCATCTATTCAGAACATATATTTCTAATTCTCCTATTTGGCAATATTTACCTCTTACAACAAAACTCCAATCTGATAAGTGAAAAGAAGAGTTCCCCTCTAACAGGAAAAACAGATATTGGTACTGTGATTTAGCCAAATAAATCAAGTCTCTCATCTTCTACTTTATTACATTTATCTGCCATTTAATCATAGCAGATAATTTTTTAAGGGTTTCTAAGCTCTAGCTTGACCCTCCAGCTAGACGTCTGCTAACGGGTACCTCGGGCAGGGCAGACCCGTACCCGTCCCGGGCAGCGGGCAGGACGGGTACGGGTACAACGGGTAGGCGGGTACAACGGGCACGGGTAGGGTGAAAAGAAGAGTTCCCCTCTAACAGGAAAAACAGATATTGGTACTGTGATTTAGCCAAATAAATCAAGTCTCTCATCTTCTACTTTATTACATTTATCTGCCATTTAATCATAGCAGATAATTTTTTAAGGGTTTCTAAGCTCTAGCTCGACCCTCCAGCTAGACGTCTGCTAACGGGTACCTCGGGCAGGGCAGACCCGTACCCGTCCCGGGCAGCGGGCAGGACGGGTACGGGTACAACGGGTAGGCGGGTACAACGGGCACGGGTAGGCGGGTTTTTTTTTTAAAAACTCCGCCCTGCCCGTCTCAAACCCGTGCCCGTTGCGGGTAGACGGATACAACGGGCAAGGGTACAGCGGGCACGGGCAGGACGGGCACGGGTAGAAATTTTTTTTTTTTTTTTTGCTGTTTTCTGATTTGTTTTCTGATTTTTTTTACCGTGTCGTACGAATATTATTACGTGTTTACCGTGTCGTACGAAATATTATTTCTTTACACGAGTAATTTATTTTATTTTCAAACTCTCATTCTAATTTTTATATATGAGTTACAAATAATAGTTCGGCTATAAAAATTGTATATATATATAATAGTTTATAAATAATACGATTCCGACATAAGAATGAGAGTTATAAACAAATAATAGTTCGGCTATTATTTGAAATAATACGCTATAATTTGTATATAAATAATAATTTATAAATAATACGATTCCAACTATTATTCCGACACATCATATATAAATTGTATATATGAGTTACAAATAATAGTTCGGCTATAAATTAGAATGAGAGTTTAAAAATTTGAAACTAAACCAGACATAAGAACAAATACGCTAGACATAAGAACAAATACGCTAAATAAATAATAGTTTCAAATTAGAATGAGAATTTGAAACTAAACACATCTTTATAATTCCTAAATAAATAAAATTTGTAACTCATATATAAAAATTATTTGTGCGAAAATTTGTATTCGGCTAAGTACAAGTCTAATTATTTATTTCTTTACAGGAGTAATTTTATACTAAAATACGCTAGATTACTTGAAATTATGTTGAATTACACTATATTACAATAAATTATGTTCAATTATACTAAATTACATTAAATTACAATAACCTAGCTAATTATGCTGAAATACGGTAAAAAAAACACTAAACTACACAAAATTACGCTATAGTAGACTGATTTTGCTCATCTTTCATGAATTATAAAAAATAGTAAAAAAATTCCAAAAATAGTAAAAATTGGTAATCTGCAAGTTCATTATGTAACTAATTTACTGAGCTACTTGGATTGAATGATAGACATGAAAATCTTAATCGGAAACGTCAACTCAAGTTTTGAGGCTCTTCCCTTAGTTTTTTGACGAATCCGACGGTCGGATCGGTCCCGAAAGGAAGTTAGCTTGGTTTTGGGGCTGTGGAGCTCATGTCAAAATTTCAGCCCGATCCGACGGACGGATCAAAAGTTATGCCCTTTTTTGTCAAAATTTCATTTTAAATTGATAATATATTTTCTAAACGTTCATTTATTTTTAATAGGTTAAATAAAATATAAATCAAAAATATCTTAAATCAATTACTTTAAAACAATAAACATTTTAAATTGATAATATATTTTGTAAACGTTCAATTTAAATTGATAATATAAATCTAAATCTATATTAAATAAAAATTCAAATCTAAATTTAGATGCAAATAAAATTAAATCTAAATTGAATATAAATATAAATTAAAATTTAAATTGAATCGAAATCTAATTTAAATCTAAACTAAATTAAATAAAAGGAAAAAAAAAAAAAAACACTCAAAATAAGCCTCTGGCGGCAGACGAACTAAAAGCTGTACTCAAATTCTCAAAATAAGCCTCTGCAAGTTAACAGAGCAGTTTTGGCTACAGGCAGCGCAATATTCACATGAAAAGCTGTACTCAGTGCGCTGCCTGTAGCCAAAACTGCTCTGTTAATATACTGCGAGTGGGGGGGAAATTTTTTGAATTAATATACTGCAGGAGGCAGCGGGCACGGGTACGGGTACGGGTACGGGCACGGGCACGGGCACGGGTTACCGGGTGCGGGTACACCCGTGGCGGGTGCGGGCAGACGGGCAGCGGGCACGGGTTTGGCGGGTACGGGTACACCCGGGTTTGGCACCAAAACAGACCACCCTGCCCATTTCAAGCCCGTACCCGCGTACCCGTTTACCCGTCTATACCCGGGCACGGGTACGGGTGCTCCGGGCACCGGGCACGGGCGGACCGGGTTCGGGCAGCCCCAGGCGGGCAGTGTCAAATGTCTACCTCCAGCAGCCCCACTGATACAGAACAAAGTTCGGCTAAATGATATAATGAAATGTCTCGTTAAAAGAACAACC
>JAJGRW010000428.1:0-80998 GCA_025461045.1 Carex parvula
TCCGACCGTACAAGTATAACGGACGACTTTTCCGTCTCTGTCAGCGAATCTACAATCCTTTACTATTTCATAATTTAGAATTTTATGTCAGAAGCACAAACAACAAAATTGATAGTTTTTTAAAACTGAAATTTGATGTCATCGTATATAAACCAGTGTTGTAAAAACCGTCCGTTTAGGCCGATTAATTGGCTGATTAATCGTTAGAGATGACTAACCGTCGCGTATTTTCCTGAATAATTGGCCGATTATTTCTGATTATGGCCGATTATTCCCGATTAATCACTTGGCGGTACCATGTCCGTCCGACGATCGCATACTGTTATTTACAACATTGATATATAAACTTATCACTGTGCAAATACGCATGTTATATGCAATACATCATAGTTAGAATGGAACCGGAAAATTAAGATTGAGAGAGCGGGATGAATAAATGTCATGTAATTTCATTTTTTTGAGGTGACTACTACTATTAATAATTTTTGGAAAAAAAATTGAATGGATATAAATACAAAAAAAAAAATTTAGAGAGGTGTTTAGCGTCCTTTCTCCTACGCATTCTTCTGTCTCTAATTATAATTTGGTTCGTAACACTCTATACGAGCTAATAAGGCGGTTTGCATATATTGTCCGCAAACTTTCTAGTTTTAAATTTTGGACATTATCCTATTTCTTTCTTCGGCTTCTATTTTTCAATTAATCAAATGAAAAAAAATTGTTAGTAGACTGAATCAGTTTGAGTTAACAAAAATTGTTGTACAGAATCTTTATTTTTTTAACATTTATGTTATTTGTTCCTTTTGCATCAACTTAAACCATTTCTGAGGTCAATAAAATAAGTCCAAATCTAAAAATTTTATGCAAAAATCTTGCTTTTGAAATTTTCTTAGAAAATTAGTTATAAATAAACTATTGGTTCAAATTTACTCCAAGTTACTTTGCATTATTGTACAGTTGATTCTACCAAATATTCCAGGGGATCCATACCGTGACCCCTTACGCGCATCCAATGGATACACCGTCCTTTCTCGGAATGAACGGTCGAGATTATAACGCATAGTAAAAATTATGCGACTACGGTGTACTCGTGCTAGTGGGCCTTTGCGAGCTCCCTCGGTCCTTGCTAAAAGTTCCTACTGCCCGCTCGTACTGCCCGAACTTTCACACTTTCTTTTTTATCAAAAAAAAAAAAATGAATTTCACGCTTTCTTTTGTGGCGCCGTTTATTTTCACTTGTCGTTTCTACTGGGATCTACATATATCAAATGTGTCAATGTGCTATTGGTTATTATTTGTG
Source organism: Carex parvula (assembly GCA_025461045.1). Lineage (NCBI taxonomy): Eukaryota > Viridiplantae > Streptophyta > Magnoliopsida > Poales > Cyperaceae > Carex > Carex parvula. The sequence goes on from JAJGRW010000428.1 coordinate 1,301, forward strand.
AAAAGGTTGTCATAATAAAAAAACTATTATTTCGCAAATAATTAACCTCAATTCAATTATTCCTTTTAAATATTTTTTAAATTATTGCACTTGTTTTCATTAAAGAAAATGATGCGCACCAATTATCAATTATTTTTATTGTCACATCATCATCATCAATAATTTTTATTGTCACATTATTTTTATTGCGCACCAATTATCAATTATTTTTAATTCATCTATGACTTATTAAATCAATGTGATTTACCTACTTCATGTTATTAAGTTGTATACAAATTATTAGGTTGATTTTTGTACTTTTTTCGAAAAATAAATGTTTGTTAAAAATGCCGAATTATAAAATCACGCATTTTTTATTGATTAATTTTACATGTAGTGAATTTAAATAAATACATATTTTTTAAATGTTAAAACTCTTTTTAATAGAGAATAACATAGTAAATTGGATAATAATATTTATAGAGCGATCACAAAAGAGTTGTATTATTTTTAAAATTTACGTCACACTTTAGATACATCAAACAAATTTTTAGATGAGAAGAGAGGAGTAAGAAACACAAGTCCTCAGATCATAAAAATACGAAGAGAGAAGCAAATCGAACGGTTAGTAATAGAGATGACATGAAACAGAGGCGGACCTAGGTCAAAGAAATGGGGGTCAACTGACCTCCATTTTTTTAAATTTTTTTTTGTATTTACGTATGATTTTTAATATAATTTAGAGTAAAATGTTATGGTATAGCAAATTTGACTCTCATTCTTCATAAGAAAATATTATATGATTGACATACATTGTGTGTTTGACCCTCATAATTCGAAAGTTGGGCTCCGCTCCTAACATGACACATCTAAGAAGCTTTGAAACTCACTTCTACAAAATATATATATATATATATAGAGTTGGGCTACGGTACTTCGCGAAGTAAAACAAGTGTTTTATTCAATGTCTATATCTTCAATTTGAAACTTCAAAACATCGATCCGAACCGTTCAAGTTGATCTCCATATTAAATTGTGCTTGGAGACCAAATTTTACATTTTTTGGAAATTGTTTACTATTTTTTTAGAATTTTTGTAAATCGCTGTTTTTCAAAAAATCCTGGACCATCAAAAACAACAATTTTCAAAAATTCGAAAGAAATAGTAAAAAATTTCCAAAAAATGTAAAATTTGGTCTCCAAGCACAATTTAATATGGAGATCAATTTGAACGGTTCGGATCGACATTTTAAACTTTGAATCACAAAATATGAGTGTGAAGTAAAACACTCGCTTTAATTCGCGAAGCACCGTAGCCCAGCTATATATATATATATATTGAAGCGAATACATTGTCATATATTTACATAAGATCTCTAACAAAGTTTAGGAGCACACCATAACATAGTTAGCAATTATTTTTCAATTGAATCAATTTTGGAGATATTTATAAAATCTCTATAAAATACATCATAAAGTCATGCTATTTAATACACTTTTAATGAAGTGAGTGGGGGTAAATTAATCAAATTTGCCACTTACCACATAAATCCGTTTTTAAAAAATATTAAATAAATATCACCTTGAGTTCGTTCAATTTACTACCAATAAAAATTGTGGGATATATCATGATAATCTTTATGCAACCATTTATGATGCCGTAATTTTATATTGAATTTTTTCTCTAACATTGCATTGGATTTTATTTTTTACGGATCAATAAATTCTGATCTTGTTGGATAATTACTAAATTTAATACTTGTTATTTATACGCAGGATCCATAACATCGAGTGAAGTAATTTTAAAAAATCATACAACGGAGCTAACAATTTTTGGTTGAAATAGTTTTGGAGAGACTTACTAAATCTCTATAAAAATATATCTAAATTCATTCTATTTAATAAATTTTAATGAAGTGGGTTAATTGACAGAAATTTTTATTAATATTCAATATTAAATAAAAATTAATACAAATGTCCACGATTTTTCTGAAATTTTAAAAATGTTCAGGCCTCTGAGTTTCTCGGCAGCTGAATTCTTTTATGGGCCGCTGAGAAATTCGACGGCCGAGTAACATATTTTTTTTTTTATTCTTAGGTTTCTGTCAGAAACCCCTTTTTGGATTTATGGTTTTTTTATGTAATTAGAAATTTTTATGATTTTTTCATTTTTTATTATATTATTAGAATATTTTTATATTTCATTGAAATAGATGGAATACTATATAATTTAATTTACTAGAAAGACTGCAACAAATAATCCAGTCAACATTTTTCAGTCGAGATTTTTGCAACTGTTAGAAAAATTAAAATATTTCTTTGTGTGTTACTGAAAAAAATAAAAATATTTTGAATATGAGTTATTGATCCTGGTTCAAAAGTCATTTTTGGATAAATAAAGAAATTATCGTGGTCCTTCTAATACATTCAAATTCTAAGTTATTTCATCTATTTTTTTTAGAAATGATTTTAGAAAAATATAAAATATTAAAAATATAAAATAGCTTCTAGGAAAATAGATGGAGTATCTTAGAATTTGAATGTACTAGAAAGACCACGATAATTTCTTCATATATCTAGAAGTGACTTTTGAACCGGGATCAATAACTCAGATCCAATATATTTTTATTATTTTTAGTAACACACAAAAAAATATTTTAATTTTTCTTACAGCTGCAGAAAATCCCGACTGAAAAATATTGACTTGAATTATTTGTTGCAGTCTTTCTAGTAAATTAAATTATATATTATAAAATATAAAAATTTCTAATTAAATAAAATACTATAAATCCAAAAAGGAGTTTCTGACAGCAACCTATGAATAAAAGAAAAATTATGTTATTCGGTCGCTCGACCGCCTAGAAAAGAATTCAGTTGCCGAGAAACTCAACAGTTTAGGCATTTTTATAATTCTTCAAAAATCGTAGACATTTCTATTAATTTTATTTTAATGTTGGCTATTAAAAAAAATGACGGACCTTACCGTGCATTTAATAGTTGCCCGGCCCACACAAATTAATATTTCTAAAATATTAGGAAAAAAATATTAGCTTCAGCTTGTTCAATTTACACAATTGTAATGATTGAGTTTTAAAAAAAATATTTTTTTAAATAAAAGGTGGAGGTCTAGCCTACCAGCTTTCTTCAAATTCCTGTATATATTACAGAGAATTTCTCCACTTTGTGATTTTCGAACCCATGACTTCTCACATATGAGCTAAAAAAAATACTTATTAAAATCTGCCGTGATAATTTTCATGCAGTTCTTTACAATGTTGCGATTTTACACGAACTATTTTCAAACACTGCATCAAAAATTTTAAATTTTCATGAATCAATAAATTATAACCTAGTCGGAAAATCATCAGATTTCATATTTGTTACTAACTTGTAAGTTCCACAACAACAACATCTAAAAAAATTATCATACGGCAGAGCTAACACTTTTCGGTGGAAACAATTTTGGAGAGACTTATTAAATCTCTATAAAACATATATATATAATATACATATAACATATATACATATATATACATAGGGAGGGTTCAATGGCTCCATTTTCATGCCTCCACATGCTCCACATTTTAAAACTTTAAAACTCAAATTTTAAACTAAAAATCAAAATAAAACCGTTGGATATGATCTATCCATATTAATCTGATGTGCTATAAAACTTTATCAATTTTGATTTTTAGTATGTGAATGCAATAGTTGAAAAATCAGGTCTAGAAATTATCCATTAGTACATTTTTAACAGCTTTGATGAAAAAAAACAAAATGAAATGTCAAATTTTTACCAAAGTCACGATTTCAACTTAATAATTAAAAAATTCAAAAAATGAAATGTCAGGACATTAATTAGGCTTGAGTGTTGATCGATTGTGGATTTTCAAAATGAAAATAATGAGTATAAAATATACGTTTACTTCAAATCAACATTAGCCTATCTCTCTCTCTCTCTCATCCTCCTCTATATATATATATATATATATTTCATGCTATTTAATATAATTTTAATGAAGTGGGTCAAATGACACCACTGTGCATTTAATAGTTCCATGATCACACAACTTCATATTTTCAAAATGTCAGAAAAATATCAATTTTCTTTTTATGGAATTAATAACTTAATAATTTTATATAAAGTGAAATAATTTAAAAAGTTGATTGAATAAAAAGAATACACAAGGAGTAGTTCAATAAAGTTGAAAAGTTGAAGGGCCACAGCCACAAGAAGCAAGGCCAAGGTCCCTTTGGACCCTTTCTTTTAATAAATAAGCATTTTTTATACTCGAAGAAATCACTGCCACGTCATCCATTTGTGAGATAAATGATAAATCTGAGCTGCCCAACCTGCCCGTGCTTTTTCTCTTCCTTCCTCTTCTCCATCCCCACACTCTTCGTCTGCCTCGCTTTTTCTCTCTCTCTCTCTCCCTCCGTATTATTCTCACGCCACTTTTCCCCCTTAAACCCACCAGCAATGCTCGGCGGCGCTGCCTCTATCACCGGCAGCTGGGTCCCAGGTTATCCCCTCACTTTACCCCAACCCTAGTCCGTACGACCGGGCCCACCTTCAATTCCATTCCTCAAGAAAAAAGTTTCTCTTTTTGAGTTGATAATCTGGGGATTTTGATCCTTTGGAGAGAAATCTCGATCGCTCTTCAAAGTCGCAAACTCCACTCGATTTAGTTCAGATTCTTCACTGCCTGGGCGACGCAAGAGGTCGAGGCTTTCAAATTTCGGTGTAAAGTTTGAGTCTTGAGTTCAGATTCGGCGGTGGATTTGCGGAATTATGTGCTCTGAATTTGAATCTGGCGTGGCGATTATCCCAAGTAGCTCGCGCTGTTTGTAGTCATTTGGGTTTGAAATCTTCGTGAGTTTCTTTTGCTAAGAGGATGGGATTAGGTCAAGAGGAGTTGCAAATTGGGGCGTGGGACGGGGCAGGGAAAACCAAGGAAAGCACAGGAAAGAAGAACAAAACTGTAAAAAAAGTGGAGGAGAGAGAAGAACAGCCTGGCTGCTGGATTAGGTTTCCATTGATGGGAAGTTGCATGTCATCTAGATCCAAGGTCGATACTTCGATCAGCAGTGCAAGCACTCGATGTGGTGAGTTTAATCGTTGTTATTTTTCGTGTTAATCTGGCTAGATTTTAGTTTAAAAGAGAATCAGGCTGTTTCATGGTAATTTCTAGATTCATTGGTTAATTTCTGATAACAGAGCATTTTTGGAACTTTGTTCAGTCATTTAATGCTTTAATTAATAGGTTCATTCTCATCTCAAAATTCATGCTTTGAAAATTTAGAGAATTATATTTGATGGGTGATTTGGTATGAATTCTGGAACAATTTTAAGGAAGATAAAAGATGGTGACTGGATGGGAGTATTGTTAGTAATTGCATACACCATGCCATGTGATATATATTTAAATCAAAAGTAGTTAGCTTTTTCTTAAAGGTTATAATGTCTCTTCTCCATGTTCTTATCTGGTGCAGAATTTATTGGATTTGATATTTTGTACCTTTTGATAGTTTAAAATTACCTTGTGCTGAATTGAACATGGATTTGTATGGTGGGGACCCAACTTGGGCTGCTAGAAATAGGTAAGGTAGCACACCTACACCATGTTTCAGTCTTTGTGTTCTCTTTTTATAGTGTTAGTATACATGAGGATTGTAAAATTTGATCAAATAAGTTTCTATTAGACTAAAAACTGTTGTCCCTTAATTTTAAGTGTCATTTTCTTTCCCTTGAAATTATTAAATTTGTCCTAGTTTCAGGAGAAGGAATTAGGGAGAGGAGTGTTATTTTTCAATGGGATAGGATAGTCTTTTGTTTAGCAACTATTTTTTTACTTAGCGGGAATTTGGGATGAAAGGCTTTTTAGGTTAACCTAATGACATCATCTTCACAAACCTTACTATCAAACTCCAAGAGAGCTTCACAATTGTTTGATTCTGAAAATCTTATATATTATCTGTTGGGGGATCCAATGTTGATTGTGACGATATATTCTGAAAACTTCTGTTGTATTTGACAATTACGTATTTGTTGCTGTCTTCCAGAAAGCAAATCGATAAATGAAGGGAGCAGCCATGAGGCTCGTGATTCAGCAGCCAAACAGGGCCTAACGGTGGTTTCGGGCTCAACAACAACCACCACCAGCAACACTGACAGCATCTCGTCTTCCAAAGTCGGTGAGGAACTCAAGGTTGCCTCTCAGCTGCGTAAGTTCACATTCCAGGAACTCAAGTCGGCGACGCGTAACTTCAGACCAGAGAGTCTCCTTGGAGAAGGTGGCTTCGGCTGTGTGTTCAAGGGTTGGATCGAAGAGAACGGGACTGCCCCCGTCAAACCAGGGACGGGTCTCACTGTCGCAGTCAAAACCCTTAATCATGATGGGCTTCAAGGCCACAAGGAGTGGGTGGTATGTTTGTAGGGGTTCCTTTTATACTAAAAATTAGGAAAACAACCAAAGCACCTGTGAAAAGAGGAAGGATTGTACTTTAGGTGTTTCTTTTCTTTTTTTTGATGAATAAGGGATTTTAACCGGGATTGCGGGTTGGAGACCTCTCTCCTTTTCCAGGTGTGTTATGGGAAATGACCTCTTTCAGTATTAATTCTTAGAAGTATTAAAAATATATTTTCTTCATACTTAAGATCATTTAGGGGTTGTAGTTTTTGTTCTTAGTTACCATAGATGTACTTACAAAATTTGTTTTGAATATATATGTAGGCGGAAGTGAATTTCTTGGGAAACCTGCTGCATCAAAATTTGGTGAAGCTGATTGGATACTGCATTGAGGATGACCAAAGGCTGTTGGTGTACGAGTTCATGCCTCGTGGCAGCTTAGAAAATCACCTTTTTAGAAGTACGTACTCTCTCTAACTCTCTCTTGCTCTCGCCATTAAAAGTCTGCTAATTGTAAACTGTCTATTTCAGAACTTGGACTAGCTTCATGCGTGTTCCACAAAGTAGTGTCGAAATATATTTTTGCGAATTGGGAACATGTTTTATGCATCTACTTGAGTGTTATTTTATATTACACCTTTCCTTGTTTCTTCAAAACTATCATACTTAGAATTTCATATCTACACCTCTATCTCTCATGTATACTTTGCACACTTAGTGAAGCCATTAAAACTTCCTGTTAGTTATAAACACCTCTACTCTCGAAGTTGGAGTAGTTTCATGTGTGCCCCACAAGGAACTGTCAAAATAAATTTTTGCGAAATGTGAAATATCCTGTATGCACCTGCTTAGTGCAAATTTCATACCTACACCCCTTCTGTTTTCTTCAAAACAGTTGTACTTCCAATTTGTTAGTCAGTATGTAAATAATAAAAATGAAGTAGGTTTAAAAAATTTAAGTGAAATGAGGAACAAAAGGGGTGTAGGACATATACAGGGGTACGTGATATTTCTCAGTATTTACGAATATAACATTTTGCAGGGTTACATATGTATTTCCTCCTTGCAATATGAAGCATAACTTTTGTTTGGCAACATTCATAATTTATACAACCCTCCAAATCTAAAGAACACATTCTTTTATTTTCCTTCATAGAGAAATATACATAATTTTTTTTTTATGGATTTTTACATTAATCCTTCACTTGCATTATGTTTAAGATAAATATGCTTAAATTGGATTGCATTATTTTGTATAAGCAGGGTCACTGCCTCTACCTTGGGCAATTCGAATGAAAATTGCACTAGGTGCAGCCAAAGGTTTATCATTCCTCCATGAAGAAGCTGAGAGGCCAGTCATATACCGTGACTTCAAGACTTCTAATATTCTCTTGGACACGGTATAGGCATTTAAAACTTGTAGCATTTTTATCATTATTTTTGTGTCCATACTTGAATTTTTTTTTCTTGTTTCCATGCTTGAACATTTTTCCTGTTACCACTGAAGGATTATAATGCCAAGCTGTCAGATTTTGGTCTTGCTAAAGATGGTCCTGAGGGGGATAAAACTCATGTTTCGACGCGTGTCATGGGCACTTATGGGTATGCTGCTCCAGAGTATGTTATGACTGGTACGTCTTTCGCTATTTCTTTCACTTATTTATCATAAAGATAGAGATACTGATGCCCGACTTATTTACAACTGGTATCAAGTTTGTCAAAATGGAAAAATCAAAGTCATCTATGTGATCTCCACTTCTTAGATAAGTAGGGTATATAGTTTGAAACAATTGGAGGATCCATTTATGGCAGTAAAGCCAAATTATTGAATATTCAAATCACTGATAGATGATTAAACTATTTTAAATTGCACCAAGTTTGTTATACGTCCTATCTAAATGGTGGGACAGGTTGAGTTTGGACTTCAGTAGCCACAGTTGTGAAATAAGTTGGATTTTAATATATCCCATCCCTCATTAATTATATGTAAAGTATTAGACAGATGGTAAGTTTTGTTACATTTCTCTGGCCACTTTGTTTGTCTTGTGGCTTCAATTTCACATAACTTGAACACATGAAAATTGTCATGGACCCTGGAAATTCAAAAAATTACCAATATGGCCCTAGCAGAGCACACCTCCTATACCTCTCTCCACCTGATCTTTTCCTTTTAAATATGCTCAACCTAGGGGTGACTATTAGGTATAAACCATATGTTATAGTGTTATCAGCTGAGCAACCGCTATGTATATTTCTGAAGAGATTGGGGGAGGTTAATTGTGTGCATATGCTTTTTATGTTTTCCTGGGGCTTTCTGAAATTTTACTCTTGACTGTAGTTAAATATCCTTGTTTTTAACTATATTCTGACCTTCCTCTTTAGGCCACCTCACATCAAAGAGCGACGTGTACAGCTTTGGCGTGGTACTACTGGAGATGATGACAGGACGGCGATCAATGGACAAGAACCGGCCCAATGGAGAGCACAACCTGGTTGAGTGGGCCCGTCCACACCTAGGTGAGCGACGTCGGTTCTACCGCCTGATCGACCCCAGACTGGAAGGGAACTTCTCGATCAAAGGCGCCCAGAAGGCTGCTCAGCTGGCGCATGCCTGTCTCAGCCGTGACCCAAAAGCCAGACCTCTTATGAGCCAGGTAGTAGAGGCTCTAAAACCTTTACTTAACTTGAAAGACATGGCCTCCAGTTCATACTTCTTTCAGTCCATGCAAGCTGAGCGTGCGGCAAGCTTCAATGGGCTGAAGAGCCAGAATTCTCTCACTAGAAATGGACACCACCTCCCTATGAGAAGCCTGTCGAACGGGCCCCATGCCTCACCATACCGCCACTCGCCGAAACCTAATGTGAAATCTGCACCTTGACCTGCCATCTATGAGAGAAAGCCGGTGTCTGGTCAAATGTAACTGTTTGAAAAGGAAAGTGCTGATTGTTGGTTGGGTACTTGGATCCCCCTCCCCCCACCCCATCCCCACCCCCACCCACCTTTTTTTTTCCCCTTTTAATCTTCTTCTGTTGGTAAGAAAGGTAAAATTTTAGTGTTAAAGTTATAGTAGAAACTTGATTTGAGCGGGTGTAATTGACTGTTCTGCTGTTGTGAATGGTTCTTGCTTTAGAGTCTTGGGGGTTTTGCATTCTCTATTTCTCCTCTCTTATTTGCTTTTTTTTGCTTTGTGTAATTAATTTTTGATGTCATGCTTGAAGAATTGCCGTGTGTAGTTCTGGAGACAGAATCATAGGTGGCACAAAATGCAATTCTGTAAAGGTTTCTTGTTAGGCGTAATCTCTAACGCCTTATAGTTAAAAAAAGTTGGAGAAGATGAGGTCACCATTAGGGGTGTTCGAACGGTCGGTTCGGTTGAAACCGAACTAAAATAATCAAATCAAACTTTTCTTCAACCAAACTGAACTGATTAAACTTATAAACAGATTAAGAACTGAACCGAACTAAACAAACCGAAGTAAATTTCAGTTTGTTCGGTTCAAACCGAAGTAAACCTATTAGTGCCATTATTAACGAAAATTATACATGTTCATACACAAGTTGTTCAATTCTATACAAAATATGTAGATGTTTTAAAATATTTAAACTAAAATGAAAGAAGAAAGCAATGATTGAACCAAACAAAATATAAATCATACTTGAACTAATATAATTCGGTCGGTTCGGTTTAGTCGGTTTTGAAAAGTCTAAACCGAAACGATCTATTTAAACCGAAATAATTTAAAATTTCAACCGAACCGATCCACTTAAACAAAAAAATCGAACCATTTAAACCAAAAATTTTTAGTTCGGTTGAAAACCGAACAAACCGAACCGTTTGAACACCCCTAGCAGGGAATATTTGCACCTACCATGCTAATAAGGTCCTACTAAGAGCAAACTGAATTTATTTATCAAATTAATAATTTAGTAATTTCTAACATCAGTTTCAGAATATTTTATTCTGATATGGAAAAATAAATAATTTTATAATTACTAATTTTCTTCTCTGAAATTAGTAATTACAAAGTCTTATGGGACATTTTCAGAATTTAGTAAGATTATAAAGTTAGTAATTACTCTCTATTCCTATAATGAAAATTGTAATCACAAATATTTGTAATTTTTACAAGATGGAGATATTCTTAAAAATTACCGAAATTTTTATTGATGAGAAATAAAAAAAAGGTAAATTTCGCTGGGTCACTAAACTTTGTCCTTTGTCACGAATTGGTCACTCAACTTTAATTTGTCCCTCCATAGCCACTGAATTTTTATTTTGTCCCAATCAAGTCACCCTATAACTTTTTCATCCAAATTATAACGGAATATGCTCATTCCGTCCAACAATTTAACGGAATATGCTCATTCCGTCCAAAATACTAACGAAAAAGTTATATTCCGTTAATATTTTGGATGAAAAAGTTATAGGGTGACTTGATTGGGACAAAATAAAAGTTTAGTGGCTATGGAGGGACAAATCAAAATTGAGTGACCAATTCGTGACAAAGGAAAAAGTTTAGTGACCTCCAGCGAAATTTACCCTAAAAAAAATAATAAAAAATGGGAACGGTATTGTATTTCTATGTTTAAAATTCCTACAATATTTTTATTTCCTGCCAATAAAAATTTCGATAAATTATGTTTCTTAAACTTAATTTTGTAGAAAAAAAGTTTTTTTATTTCTTGCGGAGATGTACATAGTACAACTTTAATAAAAAAACCATCCAATCAGGCCTAGTTGGTTAGAAATCAATCAAATTAAAAAAAACCATCCAACTTTAATTCACGGTCCCGACTTATGATGGATATGAACGGTTCTGATTTCATCCATTTTTTTTTTCTACTTTCACATCCTGTGCGGTATCGCATAGCATATACACTCGAAAAATATATTCCTGAAATTTTCGTTTACAACATTAAAATCAATCAAATTAAAAAAAATAACATTATTTTTCTGAAATTTCCAGAAACAACATTTTCAATGGATAATCGGAACTAGTATTTTTTTATTATTTTTTTCTCAATTCTGTTGGATTATTCAGCGGAATTATTTTTTTTTTTGCCTAATTCTGCTGGAATTGGCCATAAATTATGTTGGATAATCTGGTGGAAATGTCATATCTAGATTTTTCTAAATACTGATGTTATTTTTTTTAATTTGATTGATTTTAATGTTATTAAAAAAAATTCGGAACATATTCAGTGTCATATAAAGAATTATTTATTTTTAAAATGTAGTTACCCTTCAACAAATTTTTTTTCCCTAAGCAAGGAAAAATCATACTAGTTTTATCAACGAGGAAGTATTATACAAACGAATAAATCTTAGGACAAATCTTTACTTTTTAGCTGGAAATTCATTTGAAAATGTTATTTTATTGAAGGAAAGGGTTTAAGGGATGTAGACTAGGGTTGCTAATGAGTTGAGTTAGTTCGAGTTCAGGGTAACTCTAATTCAGCTCGTTAAATAGCGAGTCGAGTTGAGAAGTTCGAGCCAAGCTGACTCGCTGACTTGAACTCAACTCGCAAGTAACTCGAGTTGACTCGTGACTCGTGATCAGTGATCCTAATTACCTACTAGCAGTCTAGCAATTTGAATTTTATGGTGTTGAACTGTTGTTATGTAATAATCTATTTCCAAAAAAGTTCATTTGTTCAAAAAGCAGCAATCTTAGTAGAAATTCTTGTAAATTTCACGCATGTCATATTTAATTTTATTTACTGATAAGAAAGGGCATCCCTTGAAACCAGTGTATTAATATTCGGTTCTCATTCGGTATTTGGAAGGTCATGAATACCGCATATACGGTATGCGGCCGAATATGCAGATTTTTATTCGGATTTATATATGCGGATTTTTTATTAAATATTTAATCCCACGGTACTTAAATACAATAAGGCAGCATGTAGAGAGGTTATAAAAGACTTCTGAGTGGGATGCTTGAAGAGAACACTTACCTGGCGGGTCTGGAACTCATTTAATGGGTTATGAATTCGGGTCCGGGACTCTTTTAATGGATTTTAAATGTTTTTTAATTTTTTTAAAGCATGAATTCAATATTCGGTCCGAATATCCATTTTCTATTCGGCCGGATACCGAATAGGAATATATGGCCGAATATTCACCGAATAAAACCGAATTTTAATACACTGCTTGAAACACTGCTATTTGAGTCAAATTGGGGTATGGGACGCAAGTACTGAACTCAACCAAGTTCGAGTTGAAATAAGCGAGCTGAGTCCAACTCGAACTCAACTCATGAGTTAGACGAGTTACTCAACTCGTGTCAGAGTAACTCAAGTTTTTAACAAACAAGTTATTAGTGAGTTTGTTATCGAGCTGAGTTCGAACAGCTCACGAGACACGAGCTTTTTGTACAGCCCTAATATAGACAACCTTATAAAATTCATTTACAATTCATTTACCATAAAACATATATGTAATCATAAGACACAAATTATTATTTTGATAACTGCTTTCATCTGTTACGAATGTTAAATAAATAAGTTATTTGTTAATATAATTTATTTACTTAAAAACGACAAATTACATGCTTGTTGGAAAAAAAATTATAGGTATGATGGACTTTGGATCTACTTTTAAGTTCAATGAATACCTAAACCGTCCGATACACTTTAAGATTCGCACTCATCTGTTCTGAAATTCGTGTATGCGACTTTTAAAGCGCATCAAAAGGTTTTAGTGTCCATCGGACTTCGAAAGTAGGGAAAACGGGGACACTTACTAGGTGACGCGTATTATTTCTCAAACACGAGAAAGACCGCTCAAATCGAATTCAGATCCTCCCCGGTACCGTAATAGGGAATCTTTTAGAATCACTGAATCTGGACCGTTCTTTTTAACTTGGCACGAATCTCAAAATCCCAATAATACTGCCCCTTCGTTAGCCCGAATCTCAAAGCGTCTGAGATTTAATCTCAAACCGTAAAATGAAGGGAATCTTTTACAATATTGGAGAGGATACTTGTGGGCCCCACAGGTAAGTCCTGATCTCGAGAACGGAGTATGTCCGATGCCCATCGGACCTACTTTAAGGTTCAATGAGAATGATGACCGTCCGATCTAATTTAAATCTGTGCACACGACAATTGAAACAAATGAGCACGAATTTTAAAGCATGTTGCACGAATATTAAATCCAATCGACTGTAATTAAACCCATCAACTAGAATAGGTCCGATGCCCATCTGACCTACTCTCAAGTGCCTGATCTCACTCTCCTCTCCTGCAATCTTCATCCCGCCATCAGAGTCCAGACTCAAGAGAGGTACGCTTAGTCGCTTACACTACTGTAATCCATGCTTAATTATATCCATAATTACTTAATTAGAGATAAAACACTGATTAATAGGAAGGATATATATAACTCTTCATCTAATGGAGTGTTAATATTTTATCTTATACTAAAAATTACACTATGTAATTTCGCAAAAATACCTTCCTAACCGTCTCTTGATTTAACCCCTTTGCGTGTCATCTTTATAAACCCTAGCTTCTCTTTTCTTGTTCCGCAATCCTTTACAAACTTATTTTGTGCTGCGAGCCTTACTGAAGAGTGAAAGGTAAAATTGCGGGAATTCCTTCAGCCGATTTGATCTTTCTATTTTTCTTAGCGATTTTTTTCTGTATCTTTCTTGCTAATCTTTTGGGCTATTCGGTATTCTCCTTTTTTTGTTGTTTTGTTTTTATCAAACTTTTCGTATTAAATTGGCTTATATTTGTTCGTCGGAATGTTTTCGTTATGTATTTTCTCTTATTTTGTGCCTATATTTCCGTTTCAAATAGATTTGATATTTCGTTGTGCACCTGAACTGTTCATGAGATTGGAAAAAACACCATTATAAATTGATAAAATCTTTATTCTGACTTGTATACTTTTTGAAATTATTTCTTCTCTCTGTCGGATGCAAGTTTCGTAGCCTTGCTGATCTATAACCTGTAATATTATTGATCAGGATTTAAGCAAGTAAAGGGCATGGATTTAAGGAAAACAAGCAACTCTCTCCTATTCAGACTCTTTTCAGATTTGTTACAGTTCCTATCAAATTAGAGTTTTAGCCAATCTTCACGCCTCATTATGTTATGCACAGATTGGAATCTCGATAAACATTTAATATTTTTTCTTAGCTATTTTCAAAGAAAACAATCTGTCCATGCTGGGCACTACCTTTTGCGTCTTTTAAGATTTTCCGCCGTTATTCATCAAAGTGACATTTTCTTTTGTAGTGTGAAAATGGGGCAATGTCTTGGATGTGTTATGGTGATGCAATCGACTGTGGCGGTCAGAGAGTCCTTTGGAAAGTTTGACGATATCCTCGATCCAGGATGCCACTTCGTGCCGTGGTGCTTTGGAAAAAGCGTTGCCGGCTACCTCACTCTCCGCTTGCAACAGCTGGATGTTCGTTGCGAGACTAAGACAAAGGTTTTCAAGTCCTACTCACATCTTTGTTTTGGAAATTTTTCATAAACACCCCTGCAAACAGGGGAACAACTGATAGGCCGCTGTAGGCCTTATTGTCCCTCTATTCTCCCTCATCTGTTTAGCATTTAACAGCTGAGAAAAAGCTGGGTTTGGTTGGATAACCTGGAAAGGAGTGGTACAGAGGATAGTTTTGATGTTTTACAAGTTGATATCTCAGGTTTTGCAGGGGTTCAAGTAATATCCTGATACTTGAAGGGTTACATGTGAAATTAGCACCTGTTTATATTTGTGAGTTAATAGACTAAATTATACATAGTAGGATATGCATACAGATAATGTTCAAGTGTCATTCTGTAATTAAACTTCTGGTCTTTAAAATGTATAAAATTGGAGTTTACTCATGATCGATATGTTCTGAGAAGGAACTTTTTGGGAATATTTTAAGCATTCTAAGAGCATTAAGTTATTGACAATAGCCTTCCTGTGGGATAATTCTTCTTTCTTTTGGATGGCAGTTTACTGGTAAATCTTTTGCTTGAATTTGAGATGCTTCCCATTTTGAATGTTATTATAGTATATTTTACTGGTTTTATAAGAATATGCGGTGAAGTTCTTCTTATTAAGCTGTTGTGTAGTTTGAGGTGTGATATGTTGGCATTCATGATGCTGCTTTAGTTTGTAGTATTTATGAAAATTACTCCAAGAAAACTACAACTCAGCAACCAACTCTTGAAAGATATATTATGTTTCTCATTTCGTTGACGCTGTTATGTATTTCAGGATAATGTGTTTGTGACTGTGGTCGCTTCTATCCAGTACCGAGCTCTAGCTGATAAGGCTTCTGATGCCTTCTACAAGCTCACAAACACCAAAGAGCAGATTCAATCTTATGTCTTTGATGGTATGGTTTTGCATTATGTCATATATTTTATACAATTGTTACCATTTATACATTTGGAGAGTATAACGATATATCAAAATTTATGCAATTATTATGTAGTGATCCGTGCTAGCATCCCAAAGCTGATGCTGGATGATGCATTCGAGCAAAAGAATGAAATTGCAAAGGCTGTGGAAGAAGAACTTGAGAAAGTAACCATTCTAGCTCTTAATTCTGTTTGTTTTTTGTTTCTTTTCCAGCTTTTGAAATATGATTGATGATTTGAGTTACTTTTCTTTCTGGATTAGGCAATGTCTATGTATGGATATGAGATAGTTCAGACTCTCATTGTGGATATTGAGCCCGATGCACATGTCAAACGGGCCATGAATGAGATCAATGCAGGCAAGTTTCTAAACTTTCTGAAGCAATATTTTCCTGTCCTGATGAATAATAATTTAAGCCTAAAATAATATCAATCACAATTTAACTGATGGATACTTGATGGATCTTGATAAAACAGGATAAGTGAATGTTACGCAGGACTGTGTTTTAGAGGGGAAGCAAATTAATTTTTTCTTATGATCCTATAGGATATCAAATGTTACCAATTTATCATATACATAGATGCTTTATTGAAGGGATTCTCTAGTTAGGTCCAATTCTTTCATTCATAATTAGTTGAGAGTATGCGTGTGTTGTTGATACATCTTACTTGCTCTTTTGCGGTATTTCACAAAATTAACTTTAATTAACCAAAAGCTCCCTTTAATAGCTGCTAGGCACAGGCTGGCTGCGAATGAAAAGGCCGAGGCTGACAAGATCATCCAGATCAAGCGTGCCGAGGGAGAAGCTGAGTCGAAGTACCTGGCTGGGGTCGGTATTGCGCGCCAGCGTCAGGCAATTGTAGACGGTTTGCGTGACAGCGTGCTAGCCTTCTCAGAGGGTGTGCCTGGCACCTCTGCCAGGGATGTCATGGACATGGTGCTCGTCACACAGTACTTTGACACCATGAAGGATATTGGTGCACAGTCCAAGTCAACTTCAGTGTTTATTCCCCATGGACCTGGTGCGGTCAAGGACATAGCATCACAGATCAGGGATGGACTGCTTCAGGCCCAGGGTGCAGCGAGCACAACTACTCCGTCTCTTCTTTGAGTGGTTTAATTCTCTGTTTCTCTCAACTATCGGTGGCAGTTATAGTGATAGTTTGGTTTACTGGTGGCTTAGAGTATGAGACTAACTATAGGTGTTGCTCCAATAAGCTAGTTATAGTAAGTGGGCGTATAGACCTTTTGGTTCTGTTGTTGGCTGCTTTGGTTGTTTGCTTTTTTGATAGTTGCTGTGCTTTGATTTGGGCTACTTCTTGTCCTTGAATATATTTCTCTGTGGTATTGGGTTGTCTGCTAAAAATGATTTTGATTTTTTTATGAAGCTTAACTAGTGATAAGATGTTTGTCTAAAAATATCTTATAATTTTTTACTGATAAAACATATAAATAAAAGTATATTTTTGAAATTTTTTTGAGTCAAGATGGATCGAGTCCGGATCTCCTAATTAAATTAACTCAAATTTTGAGTTGAGATCCTTAGAAGAATTTGGTGCATCGGACTTGTAAGTTGCTGCATGATAGGACAATATCTCAATACTTTTGGTTGTTATTTGAAATGATTTGTTTGTTTTGGTTAAATTTCTTGGCCACATCTAGCTTAGGTTAGCAAACCGTAAAATGATCATTTTCTAGAAAGGATGTTATGACATGAGAATGGATAATTACCAAGATATGATTATAAACCCTCAAAAGACAACAAGAATTTAGTTGGTGAAATCAAACTTGTCAAGATGAATAATTTCAATAAAAAAAAAAAAAACACTATAAAAAAACATCCAACTATGTTGCTAAGATATATCACTACTGAATTAATTGAAAAACAAACAAAAAAAATCTACAAAAAAAATCGGACTATTTTGTTCAGATATCTTACTCCCGAAAATAGGAAAAAAATGAAAAAAAAAAAAAAAAAAACTGGGAAAGAAGAAAATAGTATGCCCTGGCTGTTTAATTGTTAAGTATGGGTGAAAACTCAAGCATCTGCATCCCTCTTCCAGCAACTGCAATCTGATATCTCTCATTTACTCTGAACAAACAATGCATTGCATTTAGGTGTAGCAGGAAAATAATATCAATTATTAAAACTAAAGATGCTAGAAACATGAAGTTTGGTCCTCCTTTAATAAATTTTTGGTTGTCAAAAAGAAAATGCAAAAAAAAGTTGGGTGTTTTTACTTTTTACTATCAAAATTCAAAAGTAAATTGCAATAGGCTGCCTTTACAGCTTTTACCTATCTGAAATGACAGCATCTAGGGTTTCTGGCTCAGGCACACTAATTATGAGATGTGAATATTCTGCTAATTTCCCAAGCTGGTCTACTCTCCAGCATCTAACTCTCTGATCCAGACCTGTTGAGAAAACCCAACTTCCATCTGTCCATACACCTACAAAATAAATCTGACTTCCTGATCAGATATCGAAGCAGAACAATATAAACCAGAAGAAAGAGGGAAAAAAAAAATCAACACAGACCTTTGACTGCAGAGCTGTGAGCTGATGCAATCCTGTCTTTACCGAGAACCCTAATTTTAGTGTCACTATCTGCAACTGGACCCTCCAGTCTAAATTTAAAACAGTGTAACGCTTGGTCGTCCCCACCACTCACAAGCAAGCAACCTCCATCAGATGACACAACATGCAAACAGTTGACCCCTGACTGGTGCACACAACCAAAGATGAGTAGCGGCTCTATTTCAGCCGAGTCATTTGCACTTTTGTTTTGGTGTGCATGCTCCTCCTCTTGATTGGAAGAGTAATTTGTTAAAGATCTCCACTTACGGCCACCACAACTCCCTCGGCCAGTTTTGGGCCGGGTTTGGCAATCGATTAGGGTTTGTGGTTGGATTCAGCCACTAATTGCATGAAGTTGTTGATAGATTGGGTGAGGTCCCAAAAGGTTATACTTCCATCGGTGGCACCACTTATGATAAAATATCTATCTCCATTTGTTGTAATGTCTACAAGGATGACCAAAATAAAATAAGTCATGAACTAGTATTCATCATATAAAATATATTGTATACAAATTTGACACGAGGATACAAAATGATATATATTGAACACAAAGAGAAGGGGCATAGTATATTTGTTACTAGTATTTAGTAGACAAAAGTTAATTCAACAAATGTAAATGGTAAACAATAAATTATAAGAAAAAATATCAAAAGAGAAGACCACAGTTGTCATTACCATGACTGCTAACAACAATGTATTGCAAGGCTAATACTGGAGATGTTTGTTGGCCCAAGGTGGCAACATCAAACCTGTTCAAACAACAAACTCCACTCAGAAAGCAAGTAAACAAACAAACAAATGATCAATGAATCAATTCAATAGTAAAAGGCAATAACACAAATAAAGAATAAGCACCAAAGTCGGGAAGGCAAAAGGAGAGCTCTCAAGATGAGGGTAGCATCTGAGCAGGCAACCACAATAAAGCACACTGACATCCTGTTTCATTAACCAAGAAATAGGAATGTCAATATTATAGAACTACGCCTCCAATTTCACCTTAAAATGACAAACTTGATAGGGTATGATTGATATTTGTGGGTGCACATGATATGGCCAGTAACAAAACAAATGTCTTTACCTTGCAAAACTATTCCTCAAAATAAAAGCAGTGACAGCCATGTATCTCCAGTCATTTTCGATCTGCTTCTCTTTATTATTTGTATTAACTCTAGGTGGTATGTGAGAGGAGAACCATTGAAATGTGGTACTTGCATTTCCTTCATTCAAAATCCAACAAGTCAAGACTTGCTTTGACCCAACAGAAATAAGCAACGAATAATCATGGTTGATCTCACAATCACTTTGAGATCCGTGCAGATGATGTCCATATTGGTGGGTTTTTGGCGTGAAGCATATTGACCTGACAGCTGAGCCACCTACGTGTTCTCCAAGTAACTTGGAGTCCGACCACCTTCTTTCATTTGGCAAGTATCTGAAAAAAGTAGAGATCAACTCAATTTAGTCTGCATGATCCCTTTTTGTGCTATTATGCAAGTATTAAGCCCCAATTTAGCTGCAGTTTATTATACGCTGTGAAATTAAGCAATAGCAACCAATAGTACCAGAACAATATGATAAGCTTTTCCCAAAATGCAAAATAGCGTCCATTTAAGAGTTTAACAGGGTTCAATTCCAGATCAGCTTGCACAATTTTAAATGCAAATTAGAAATATAAATGTTCTGATAGAAGTTCTTCACTAGAAAAACCCAAACCTAGTTAGTCGAACAGTACCGTCTTCACAGCCTGTTGCCACCAAGGCACAAGGGGAACCTTTCTTCTTCAGTTTTGTTCCAAGAGAAATGAAAGATAGAGTATGTATCTCTCTTCCATGAAACTGCATGTGCAACACTTGAGGAAGCACTTGTTTTTCAGAAATAGCCACCCAGAGCCTATGTACATGTATCTCTTGATCCTTCAAAAATAAATCAATCAATAAATATACAATAAATAATCAAATAGAAAGGCCTGACAAGTGGTAAAAAAGGAATTGCCACCAAATATTGCCAAATCTTCCATCCAAGTAAAAAGGAAATATTAGGCTACTGGATCAAAATAAAATAAACATTTGACACGAAAAAATACACTTCTCAAGTGAAGTATAGACTATAGAGTAATTTTTAGCAACTATCAAAAAAGCACCTGTATCATTTGTATCCATTTTAATGAATTCCCACTTGGTATATAATATACCATTTGCAAAGGGTTATCTACTACTACTTTGCACACCATTTTTTTTTTGGAAAAGAACTTAGAATTTATTGAAAATAAAAACCTTCAAATATGCAAAGCAATTTTGTTGTTGTGGAACAGCCCCAAGATAGTAAGAATACGGTCTGCGCCAACCGCCACATGGAATTTGAATGATCTAAAAGAGAATAAAATATCAAGATATCACACCAAGACACAAAGAAATCAAACAAAATGGGAAAAACCATCAAATGACCTACTTCCTGATACTTATCACATTACTGGTCTCACATTTCATAAAATCATGAATAACATACAATTGCAAGATGGTTAGGTGCAGGATTAACTGATACATACAAAATATATGCCTGGTTTACTATTTAGGTTAACCAGTCTATACAGTGAGGTAATACATGAACCAGTAACACAGTTTGATCAAATTGCCGCTGTGTCTAATTGCACTAGTCAATTTGTTACCTTGGTCTCATTTATGAGGTCCCAAATTACAAAATCAGCAGACATGAAGCCAATTGCAAGGCTGCCAAGTAGACTAGCCTCTCCATAGTGGAATTCGCTATATACAGATTGAACTGTACCCAACTCTTTCACTTGCTTCATTCCTATAAATTCCATCTTTTGGTCTGATTTCTGATACTTGAATAAGCATATGCATCCATCTCCTCCAGTCTATTAGATTTTCAAACAAGGAGAAACAAATATAAGGATTACCATACCAACTGTTCATCTCCCAAATACCAGTACATTCCTCAGCTATTGGTTGTAACAAACACAAGACCTGAATAGATGGACTATGTAGGCTTAGCTTTGGAATGGAGTTGTACCAGCACCATATTGGTTTTATTATCCCATGCAAAAAATTTTACATGCCATGATAGATTTGTTGTTTTGGTAATCTCTTTACTTCATATTTATGTCTAGTAATGTTCTTAATCTGAAACAAGAGGTACTAAACCTGTTGCAAACATGTTGGTAACGAAACAAGATTCAATTGTTACCGTTCGAATTTCAACATTGCTAGAGTCTGATTCACTAATACAAGCACTGGTGACACCAGAAATCCCGTGGGCCCCTCTAAAACGATCAACCAGAGGGAACTTCTCCTGTAAATTATCACTGAAGTTGTCCGTTTTGAATCTTCCAGCAAAAGGGAAAATTGTGAGGTTTCCTTTATTATCTCCAGCTACTAGAATCTACACAAGAAAAACAGAAGGGTCAAAATATTATAACAATTCTATGGCCTAGTATATTGTTCTAGTCTTTCAATATGCTGGCTGTATTGAAGCACACAAAAGAAAACATGATCATAATTTAAGAATTTCTATCTCAATTTTGGTATCTCATTTGTCCAAACAACTCAGCTTTTAAGAAACCACATATTCAAGTCCAGGTTGGGGGTTCAAATTACAGAAGAACAAAAAAAAATACAAGTAACACAATATCTAGGCCATGACAACAATGATTTGTAGTAATAGTAACAATAGAACCATCAAATAACATCAAGAACAACACTCAAATTACTAATAATTATAAATTAAAAAATTCTATGAGAGTACCTCTTCCTTAGGGGATGCATCTATGCACATAATCCGAGCTCCAAAACATGATTGGAACATAGCAATAAGAGGTACCTCAATACTTCCCGGAAAACCCTGTGTATTAATTTTGAAATTATCTTCTAGATCCCATAACTTGAGCACACCCCTTGGATCACCTGTAAAAAGGTGGCTGTCAAGGCCCCACAAAGAAAAACAAAATTGAAAAAATGTAATCCACTTAGTAATGTCAAGTGCATTAATAAATATGTCAGCTTAGCAGAATATATCAATTAACTTAAAAAATATTACTATTAATGTGCACATACCTGGAACCAAGCGATTTGCACCAAAATACACCTAAAAGCTGTCTCTCTTTTTCAGCTGACCAAGTAAAAGATAAATCTACCTTAGCCCCACTTTCTCCTTCATCAATCACTTTTACAACAGTGACATTCCCTTTGCCATCTCCAAGGGCAACAAAACCTCTTTCAATTACATCCATGCAAATAATTGCTATTTCTTCATTGACTTGGATAAGTTGAGTCCATTTTGCATTTTTCGGGTCAGAAATGTCTACATGATATAAAAAGCCATTGTTGGTTGACACGTATAGCGTGTTTTGTTCTGTAAATTGAAGGCACCGAACATACTCGCTTTTACTGCTAAATCGAATAAAATGGAGGAGAATATTAGTTAAAAAGTAGAGATATAAGTAATTGAATGTTCCTACCATTTATCGAGTTCAACTCTATTACCAATGTTTTACATGTTATGTTGGCATCAAGACCAGGACACAGTGAATTTTATTTTATTGCCTTCATTTTGAAACTGTGAGGCTAAAATACCAGGATATTCCCAAAAATAAACACGAAAGAAACAAAACAAAAGAGATACCACGCCATTACCAAGTTAGTAATGTTTTGTCATGATCAATGGGCAATAAGTACTAGACATATATCTAACTACTGTTTTAAGACAGTATGTAATTTCCAGATATGTGATAATAGATTTCCTTGCCATCAGTGA
Source organism: Carex parvula (assembly GCA_025461045.1). NCBI lineage: Eukaryota > Viridiplantae > Streptophyta > Magnoliopsida > Poales > Cyperaceae > Carex > Carex parvula. Next base: position 24,411 of record JAJGRW010000428.1, read on the forward strand.
TATTACAAAAATCGAAAAAAGGAGTTCGAATAAAGGTAAATGCCTGTCCATAAGGCTAAGTTGTTTGGTTGTCTTTGGTGCAGAAATTGTGAAAGTATCAGAAAGATGCGTCAGATCAGCAGTAGCTCTGGTGGGTTCGTCCTTTCCTTTTGGCAGAGAGGAAGAAATCTCATTTATTTTAATTGCTGAATCAAATCCAGCAGTAATTATTAAGGATAAACTTGGTTCATACAAGCACCGCCATATTCCTCTTCCACTGCGAGGGAAAAAAATTAGCAATAGCATAAAGAGATGCACATCCTTTATTTGACCAGAGAATTGGCAAAAGGAGGCCCTCCTTTGGATAAGTTGTTAAGCAAGTACATATAATATAAATTGTACTTACATGTGCTCCTTTAATATCATGATTTGGCTTCCATCGACACCCCACAAACGGCAAGTGCAGTCCTCTCCGGCTGTTATAATTATCTAATACAACCAAAACCTATAATGAAATAATGAGCAGAACAAATGCAACTGGCAATGCTGCTCAGTGCTGGTCTGAACCAGCAGTCACAGTCTCAGAACTTTGTGGTTTGTTTTTCTTAATCATGCAGATCTATCAAGACTTGATATTATAACCCCAAAGAAAGACCTGGCCCCTTGGAAAACCTAAATGCAACACAGAAAAAAGGGAAAAGAACCAACAAAATAACTAAGAGACTGAGATGATAAATTAACCATGCCAGTATCACACTAATCCTGGTGATCCTCAGTTAAATTGAGCTCTATTGAGTCTCACGTTACCCAATTGGGGGCTTAATTGGGTAGAACGCGTCTAAATTGAAACTTGAGAAACTTGTAACTGCATAAGTCAGCTCCATACCAGAAATGCCAGAAAAAATTAAAATCTGTATTGCAACAATGTACACTTACAGAATCAGACAAGTAGCAGTCCCATATTCTAGCATGATGCCCAAATAAAGTAAGTTCTGATGGTCTCGTAAGGCCTTCATTTTGAGTTTTACCAGTCAAATCCCAGATGCGAGCACTGTCCTGACAATAAAATCAAAAAGTTTTCTACAACTGTCATATGTTATATATATCCTATATCTCAGGCATCCCATATATGTGATGTTCATAAGAAAAGGGAGACAAATATTTTTTCAAAGATAGATAGTTTAAACATTTTTTTGAAATGATAGAACAAAATTTCTCATTATACAAAGGCCTGTTTCTGAAAATAAGAAAGCCATATATGAGGTACGCACCTGCGATCATCAGAAGCAGACATGAGCTTTGTGCCATCATCAGACCATGCAAGTCTAAAGATGGAGCCTTCATGACCAATGAGCCGCTCCAAGTGAACTGCACTTAGCTCTTCAGGTTCTAACCTCCAAACTATAATCTGGCATCATGGGAATTCAAATAATGGTTTCAAACATAAATAAAATTCAGTCAGTCTTTCTTATACCTGAAAATAAGGAGGCAGGGGGGAAAGTTTAAGTACCTGATTGTATATGGTACCAGAAGCAACAGAGAGGGATGCAATGGTGTCGCCATGCAACCTCATAGAATATAGAAGGCACTTGTCTGCGATTTGATTAAGAACAAACATTTATTAATTATTAGAGGGAAGTTGGCTGGCTATTAACCAGGTGAAATAGGGTAGTGTGTATATATAAGGGACCTTGTGACTTGACTCGAGCAATAAGGGAACAAGTAGCAAGATTCCATAAGGCAACAGAGTTATCACTAAGTCCCACCACAAGCAGCTGTTCTAGATCTCTCTCCAAGAAGCATACGTCAAGTACCCAATGGTCAAAAGGGGGCAAGGCATGGACCAAGTCCAGATGGTATCCTAGCTCTGGATTTGAATTTGAATTTGGAGTTGAAGAAGTGAGTAGGAAGAGCTTGAGGGTTCTCTCTCCAAAGACGGAGATGGAGAAAGAAGAGGGAACCTCCTTCTTGTCTGATGTGTGCGTGTGCAGCTGTGTTATCCCATGAACTCTGATGCCATTGAATACTTGAAAAGATGAGCATAGTTTCCCAGATTTGACATCATACAGCAGCAAGTCTGATCCGATACCAGCAAGGAGAAGGGGGGAGTGAGAGGAGGGGAGAAGAGAGAGCGCAGAAATCTCTCCAACATAGGGGCCTCCACTCAGACGCCATTCCTGTGCCTCCATGGACATGGACCGGGTCCACGAAATCAGCTATTTGTTGTCGCAGGTTTTCTGACCTGAGACTTTGAGCAACGCAAAGCAGCAACCATGAAACAAAGCACAGAGGCGGAAAGGCGGAAAGGGGTTTTGGGGTTTCGGATTTGGGTTTCTTGGGTTTTTGTGTTTTGAGATTCGAGCTAGCGCATGGGCGGCAGTATTATTGGGCTTTGAGATCCGTGTCAAGTTAAAAAGAACGGTCCGGATCCACTAATCGTAAAAGATTCTCTTTTCAGGTAAATAGTTGTTTATAATGCCGTAGATTGGCGGGTATAGACCCGTTGCAATTGAGAAATGGATCGAAATTACATTTCCCAATTATGTCTGGAAGTAAGATATATACGAATCAACCATCTAACTAATTTGGGCCTTGTTTTAAATTGACATTCGTATTCAGGCCCAAAATAATATCCATCCCGTAAACCCAAGAAGTTTTCATAGTATTTGATTGAAAACCGAAGTAGCATTTATATTTCTTGATTGTAGCTATTTTAGTTTTTCTTTTTACAGATTCGGCACCTTGAAAGTTGTAGAAAACTTTTTGGTTTTATTGTCAGGACAGTGCTCGCATCTGAGATTTGACTGGTAAAACTCAAAATGAAGGCCTTACGAGACCATCAGAACTTACTTTATTTGAGCATCATGCTAGAATATGGATAAGTTGAGTCCATTTTGCATTTTGCATTTTTCGGGTCAGAATCGGTCATTAGACAGAAGCCGAACGATATTTGTGTGGGACCCAGGGGCTCTAACATTAATATGAAGTCGATATTGTCCGTTTGATTAGAAACGGACGTCTTGGATTCTTCATGCGGTATGGGGACATCTGACATCCAATGGACTTGGACTACGGAGATTCTAAAGTTGTAGAAGATTGTCAGTGATTAAGCCCATATAGTACGGCGATACACCAAGCATAATAGAATATTTTGAAATTGTGGGGTATTTTTTTGTGATTTTATCTAACCGTTTGGATGCGTTGCGCGGAAAGATGTTGTGGTGCCACGTCTCCTCAGAACAAACTTTTTGTCTTTTTCTCGTTTTCTCGCGAACATCAGACGACAACTCACGAACGATCGTCTAGGATCAAACGGTCCATATTTAATGTAGTGCGCACGGTTTTGCTTCCTAAATATGTTTGATCGTGCAATATAGTCCGTCTGATTTAACATGAGCAATTTGAACGGTTCAGACAGTCCACGGAAACAGTAGATGTGGGGCCCGCCACAGCTCAGCTTCGACCTCCTCTCTAAAAATACCAAACTCTCCGGAGAAACCAAAGGAAAATCAGAGTTCAAAATATTTCTCTTTTCCGAGAAAGAAGAAAGCTTTATTTTTCCATTACTCATTTATTGGTATTTTTCGTTTCTCGACCTGATCTAAAGCACGGTAAGGATGGGGCCAGGTTTCTACTCCGACATTGGGAAGAAAGCGAGAGGTGATCGCCATTAATGCTTTTGTGCAAATTCGTTTGATTCTCATGTTATATACTGTTTTATCGTGGTTTTAACCTGATTTGCTGTTGTTTTTTTACTTTATTTTTTAGATCTGTTGTACAAGGATTATCACACGGATCAGAAGTTCACCTTATCGACCTACACTTCTGAGAATGTGGTATGACCTTTTTCTTTTTATGTATTAAATTTATCTTTTGAACAATCTCTTTCTTCGTTGATACGTCTGCTATGACAATCTCTTTAAGAGTATAATGAAGTCGTATACTCCACGATTGATAAGTAAAATCTTCTCAAAAGAAGCTACTTTTGTGTTAAGTGATTAGGGAAATGCCCGAATTACTAGTAATTGGAGAAGAAAATGAGGATATTTTTATTATTTTTTTTTGTATGTATGAAATTAGATTTAAATCTTATATTGAGTGATAGAGTATACATTATAGAGTCCGGCTAAATTGCTTCCGGAAGCACTTCGACCGAAGTGCTTACGGGTCGAATTTAGCCGTTTGATGTTCGAAACGTTGAACTAAATAGCTCAATAAATTGGTTATATAATAAATATGTAGAATACCGATTTTTACTATTTTAAAAAAAATTTAACTATTTTTTATGATTTTTGAAAGATGTACTTTTGATCTAAAAATAGAAGTATTTTTAAGCCAAAAGAGACCATATTTCAAAAATCATAAAAAATAGTTAAAAAAATTAAATTTTTTTTTTGTAAAATAGTAAAAATCGGTATTCTACATGTTTATTATATAATCAATTTATTGAGCTACTTAGATCGATGTTTCAAACATCAAATACTAAACCCCGTAAGCACTTCAGTCGAAGTGCTTCCGGAAGCAATTTAGCCGGACTCTATATAAATATATATATATTTTGATTATATTTTGGCAGGTACTAGCAGATTTCAATATGAAATCGGTGGTATATCAACTACTTTAAAAAAACAAAGAGTATACATTATATTTTTTGTAGGCACATATCGTACTCATCATTTCTTTTGTTACTTTGCTTAAATGCTTAATCAACAAAATGTATTAAAATTTCCCTTTTTCAGTAGAATAATCAAGTAGAAGAAGGCTATCTTGATTAAGTAGAATGATTTAGCATTTCCTGATCTGAAAGAAAAGATTTATTTTGAACTATTCTATTCTCTTGCAAATTGGGGTCCACTAATTGAAATTTCACATGCTCTTTTTTTCTGTGCTTCAGGCGGTTATGTTTTGTGGTACTAAGAAAAATGAACTGGTTTTTGGAGAGATCCTTTCTCAGATTAAGAACAAGAGCTCCACTGTTGATATCAGAGTAAACTCTGATTCAAATGTAATGTATCTCTCTCTCCCCCCCCCCACCCCACATGCAAAACTATAAGTGTGCCCAAATTCAAGCAATACTAAATTGGGAAATATTACCCTATGCCCCTTCCAAAAGAATCAAAATGCCATGTACTTGCACCTGAATATTATAGGGCTTGGCCCTATAAAGCATGACAGCTATTCAATTGTTACCTATTCCTTTGCCAATATACCTAAAAAGATGTAAAAGGCATTCCATGCTGTCTTTTGCTTTGTGCAAATGATAAAAGTCAGGGTAATCTGGACAGCTTGAAAGAAAACTTTGGATACCTGATATTTATGAAATTTACCTTGTTTTAGATAGGTAATGGAGAATTTTCTAATTATTTATAGGTGCACATGATATTTTGACGTTCCACATGGGCATGCATTAACTTATTCCTAGTTTTTAGAATAGTATTTTTGTCACTGAAATTGTAAGATAATAAGTACATTGAAAACTTCCCTAATATCTCTCATTTGACAAACTTCTGGCAGCTTGTAACAACTGTTACACTAAATGAGCTCATGAAGCCTGGATTAAAGGGCATATTCAGCTTGGTAGTCCCAGACCAGAGATCTGGAAAGGTAGGAATAAATATTTGGACCATTTATATTTTCTTCCTGCGGGATGTTGCCTTTAGATCCCTTAAAGCATGCTAATTTTCAGAAAAACAGTTTATGCATTTTTAAAGAAAATTAATTAAGAAAGGAGTTTGCAAGAAACTATGGTACTTCCCCTTTTCTGGGAATATCACGAAAGTTTATGCCGTTCACACATATAAGCTGCTCTCTTTTTTCTTTTTTCTTTTTTTTTTCTGTGATCTTAGGTTGAGTTGCAGTATTTGCATGAATATGCTGGTTTAACTGTGACTGCTGGATTGACGACGAATCCAGTGGTGGGCATGTCTGCTGTGTTCGGTGCCGGTGCTATATCCTTTGGTGCTGATGTAGCATTTGACACTGCAACCAGTAATCTCACGAAGTACAATGCTGGCATGAGTCTCACTACTGCTGAGATTGTTGCTTCATTGACTCTGTAAGTGCCAGTTTGTCGGAAGTACATAAATTGCAAGCATATTGAGTGATGTGTGGGCAGTTAGATCTCCAGTGATTGGCATGGGGCTGTTCTATACATCAATTTATTGGTATAATCAATACAGAAAGTCACAAAAGAAAAGTAACAATCAAAGGATAAATTTGGAAAAAAAAAAATGGGTTACCAAATGATATGCTAAGTATTTAAATCTTGTATAAAGCCTAATTGATTGTTGTAGAAACTACAAAGCCATGTGATTGCAATTCTTCTGACTGTTGTTGGTTCAGGTGTTGCTTCATCATCAATATCCTGTTTGTAATTGGAATAATTGTACTAACTTTCTGATATTCATTGTAGGAACAACCAAGGAGACAGCTTGAATGCCTCTTACTATCACTCGGTGGACCCTGTTACAGCTGTCGGAGCTGAAGTTGTTCACCGCTTCTCCAACAATGCAACCACCATTGCTTTTGGGGCCCATCATACAGTTGACCCTCGTACCGTGGTAAAAGCACGTGTTAACAGTTATGGCATAGCCAGTGCACTCTTTCAGCATGCTTGGCTACCCAAATCAATTATTTCTGTGTCAGCTGAGACAGATCTTATGGCTGCTGGAAGCTGCAGGGTCGGGCTGGCTCTGCTTCTAAGGCCTTGAGTTTGATATACTTCCTGTGGATTTCAGGTCAGAATTGGCTTTGGGTTTTATTTTGGTTTGTAGGACCTAGTGATTGCAAGAGAAAATTATTTTTTCTGGTTAACTATTTTTGGCATTTTTGTTTAGTGCAGTGGGCAATAGAGTTGTCTTTCTTTTTTTCTTTACACAAAATGTAATAATTGAAAATTTTCTGGGCTAGACAGGTTTTGATGTGCGCTTTTGGAGGCATGATTTTGGGTGAGTAAACAAAAATAAAAAACCTGTGTTCAGATTGTTCATTCTTTTGCTTTTTCTTTTTATAACGAAGGAATCTTAATTGGGTATCAGAAAATTTTCTCGGTGTTTATGGTTTGTCGTGATGATGTTCAAATTTCAGTACCAGATAAAAACTCTTTGAGTACAACCCTGCTTTTTGGTTGCCAATATTGCATTAATGAACTCTTTCTTGATGTTTCTGGTAGAGGTGCTACTTTTATCCGATTACTCAGATCCGATCCAGAACTGAACCGGATCCGACCTGGAACCGACCCGGATCCGGTTAATTTGGGTAGGGTATGGTTTAAAAAATATAACCGGTTAAATTATGGGTACGGCTACAAAATTAATAATTTAATATCCGATCCGGATCCGAACCGGAACCGATATTGTAATGGATAGGATATGGGTTTGAATTAGTTATCCGACCCATAACCGAATCCGATCCGATACCCATATAAATACCCGATAAAACATATATTAATAACTATGAAAATACAATTTTACATATAATCAAATTAACAAATGTCATGCCAGTAATCACATTTTGCATATTAATTTTTTAATAAAATTTATTGCTCTGAATATATCTTTCAATATCTGTCTTATATATCCTCTGCATAATCATGAAAATTTATTGCTCTGAATATATCTTTCAATATTTGCCTTATATATCCTCTGCATAATCATGAAAATTTATTGCTCTCATTGATATGTCTTTGCAATAAATCTCATTGAAATCAATTATCTGCCATAAATTTAATTCTCTATTAAAAAATTAGTATTAATATTCCATTCATGAATTTTTTGAATCATAGAAAATGAAATCACCATCTCCAATATTTTACTTTCTCAAATTCTTGAGAGTTGTGACATATACCCGCTTCGGATCCGGAACCGCCCATATCCGGATCGGACCCGATAATCCACAAACAAGTTATGGGTATTAATCTATCCGGAACCGAAAGACTGGACCCGAAATATCTACGGGTAGATAGGTATCCGGATCCGGACCCGACCCGATTTGAAACAAATAAGTATATGGATCGAAATTTGAACCCGAACACTTTTAGGATACGGATCCAAATATAATAGTATCCGGACCCGACCCGACCCGATAGCACCTCTAGTTTCTGGTGCAAGCACTTTCTCTGTGTATGGCCCAAAAAGGGAATTGCAAGATTAAGAAATTATAAACTTTACTTAAAAAAAAGCATCAACTAATAGCTTACAATACCAAGAGCTATCTTCTTTTTCATTTCAGCAAAGCATACAAACACTTCAAATATAATATATATGCATATGCATATTTAAAGACCAAACAGAAGAACATAATTCATCTCACTATACAGAATTCCAATAACAAAGTGCTTTCACAAAGTTTCACTTGAACGCTCAGCACATTACCAGTTAGGCTAATTGGTGTGAGATGCCTGAAGCAGCCCATCCCTAATTTGAGTCGCAATATCACGCACTGCACCAGGCCCATGTGGGATGAAAACTGATGAAGACTTGGAGCTGGCACCGATCTCTTTCATGGTATCAAAATATTGAGTGATCAAAACCATGTCCATGACATCCTTTGCGCTTGTACCAGGCACATTTTCTGAGAAACCGATGACACTGTCACGGAGCCCTTCTACTATAGCTTGCCTCTGCCTGGCAATACCGAGGCCTGAGAGGTACTTGGCCTCGGCTTCTCCTTCTGCTCTTTTGATCTGAATTATTTTCTCAGCTTCCGCTTTCTCATTGGCTGCTAGCCTCATCCTTGCAGCTGAAAAATAAAAATTAAGGATTCATGCTTAGTGCATAAATGTATGCCTAGCTGCAGCACAGTATGGCCAATGAATCTTGGTTATCTTAATTTATTGCAGAATTTCAAGTGTAACCCTGCAAAAACTGAAAATTACATGTATACCCTCACACGTCAATCTATTGTCGAATTTCATGTGTGACCCTGCAAAAATTGAAAGGTACATGCATACACTAGCAAAGCAAGAAGTTTCTCAGATGATCCCTTAGTAATGGACACGCCTATGGAATGAGTAAAATTTAGCAAACAATCCTGCCATCATCGCTTAATTGTCAAACTGTTAACATAACCGTTACCAATACTACTCAAACTGAATTAGTCACATAAATTTAATTTAAAGTTCAATCAAGGGAACAAAAAATCATATCTTATAGATGGATGAGGATGACAGCATATTGATGAAGTAGAGAGAGGCAGAGAGAAGCAAAACTCAGAATACTATACTTGAGATAATATTCTATAGACAAAGTGGTGCTTGAGGGCCTATGGTATTTCACTGTTTTTGAAATAGTATCAATGGCTTTGAAAGCTTGAAGACTAGAGAAGACTGATCTTAATATATGTATAAATCTTAACATTTAGTTGAACAAAAAAAGAATACCAGCATTAATTTCGTTCATGGCACGCTTCACATGCTCGTCAGGTTCAATATCAACAATAAGAGTCTGAACAATTTCATATCCATATGCTGACATGGCCTTCTCCAGTTCATCTTCTACTGCCCTTGCTATTTCATTCTTCTGCTCAAACACATCATCCAAAATCAACTTTGGCACACTTGCTCTTATTACTTCACATTGAACACACATGCACACACAGAGTAAAGGGAATATCAGAAATCGAACTTAATATGTACCCAAAAAAAAAATGATTATATAGCATACAAGTTAATTAATCATAGATACAACTGAGATGTACCATCAAACACATAGGCTTTAATTTGGGATTTTGTGTTGGTCAGTTTATAAAAGGCATCCCCGGCCTTGTTAGCCAGAGCTCGGTATTGGATTGATGCCACCACATTCACAAACACATTATCCTGTCAAATGAACAAAAGAAAATAGGCAGTGAAACAAAGATATTTTTTCTTTATCTACTGCAAGAATTGAGAAAGGAAAAACAAAAACAAAAACAAAAAATAAAAAATAAAAAACCTTGGTCTTGGTCTCACAGCGCACATCCAGTTGTTGTAAACGAAGGGAGAGGTGGCCAGCAACTTTGCTACCAAGAAACCATGGCATACAATGGCATCCTGGTTCGAGAACATGGTCAAATTTGCCAAATCTCTCCCTTATGAGCACCGTTGACTGGTCAACTTGCACACAGCACAGCAAATTCCCCATAAGCCCCTCTGTTAGTCAGGATAGTACCGATTACAATGAATCATTCTAAACAAAATATGACTAAATAGATGGGTGTATTTGAAGATTTGTTAACAGACTTAAAATGTTTTTTTTTCTTTGTTGGGCAACAAGTGTTAATAAAAAGGGCAATAACCACGATGTTTTTATTGTGGAAGAAAAGGTTCATAACATAACATCTTATTATGATCAGAAAGAAATGCAAGAGTGGGAGATGAAACAGAAGTTGTGTTAAAAAAAAAAAAAAAAAAAAAAACCTGAAGTCAACTCCAAAATGAAGAACAATAGAACACAGGACCAACTATTGGGAACAGATGAGGTGCATATATATATACACATGGTACATTCTAGGACCACATCTTTGGTCAAGAAAGTCAAGCCAATTACCTTGCCTAGGTGAGTACTACACTGAATATGTCAGCTGAAAACGGATGATTTACACCAGGTATATTAGATCCAGATAATTTTCCCTGTTTTGCTTGACCAATTTTCTTAATTTTGAAACAAAAACATCTAAACTTTCAAATTACAAAATTGACCATTCTGTAACTTCTCTATAAACTAAAGCTAACATGCAGAGATGGAAGTAGAGACCAAGGGGTACTTAGCACCCCCTATAAATTAATTTTTTTTCATTTTTATCCTTTAAATTTTCTAATTTTTATGAAAAATAATACTATTAGTCCCCCTCATAAAATAAAATTATGTGATACTTATTTATCCAGCCCCCCAATCTCAATATTCTGGTTCCGCCCCTGCTAACATGACTAGCAGAAGCTACGGATTTAAAAGGGAGGACAGTGAAGTGATTAACCTGCTTAGATGAAAGTACCCAACATAGACAGCTAAGTGCAAATGCAAATACCAAATGGCAGTATTCTTCAAAATTATTTCTACATTTTTTTTTAAAAACAGTTGAGAATTCAATACTCAGATCTGGTAAGCAGATGACTTCATCAATACCCCAACTAATTTCTTAGATCAATATTAGAAACTTAAAATGTTAGCAAGAAGTTATTGGGAATTAAAAAGTCAAACCAATCATCTTTCATCCATATTCCTTTCCAATGAAGAATTGTAGGGGTTGGAAATATTAAAAACAAATCTAAATGGCATAGTCATACAGATAAGCATGAAACCTTCACTTTGACGCAGCTATGAAGGAACAATCTTTTCCCAAACATACCCCTAAAATATAAGTACCTCTGTGCGTATACTCCAAACATTTGTTACTGGCTTGTGTAATATTATCTTTTCTTGCATACGCAAACACGCAAATAGACTTGTTGATTTAGTATTTAAGAAGTAAATTCCAAATGTACGCAAGTAAACTGAGTCCTTTCAGAGGCATTCAGAATTCAAACTTAGTCAGGGTATACAAGCAAAAGGTACCATTGAAGGAATTCAGTATGGCGTGCTAACAAAAGTGTGGTTTGCAAATAAGCACCTCAGACAGAGAGTAACAACTTTTCTTAATATATTTCGTTGCCGACAATTGTCGACAACCTTCAAAGAAAAATAAGCACCTCAGCCAGAGAAAAAAATATCCCAAAACTGAAGTCAACAAACTTAGCTATCTAACTTGGGAAATTTCTAAGTTATTGCAGTGTACACCAAGAATAATCAACAGTTGGATAATTCCGCACAAAAAACATTATATAATGTTATAAAATTAAGCTCCTACTATTAGCAAACCTAGCTTAACTTGGCTGTTACCAGCATTTGGATTCTCTATGTCTTTATGTTATGTTTTGGATGGCTAGTGGTACTGATAAACTGATATCACAGAGTATAGTCTCTGGTGATAAAGCTGGTTGATGTAATTATATTATTTCAGTAATATGAAATAATGGGCAATAGCCTTTTTTTTTTTTTTTAAATTAAGCTCCTACTTGTTGACCTAATCAAAAGACCTCAGAAGAAAAGGACAATTGCGAAAAACAATTAAAATCGTATATTGAACAAAACTACAAATTATGAATTGGAAGTTTGGAACTAAGACTTGGGCTTTGAGTCGATATTTCAGGAACTAAGATCTATGATTTGACTACACGGGATCCAGGTTAAAATCTCAACAAAAGAAATGTACATTATGCAAGAATAAATAGTGAATTACAGTACCTAAAAGAAAATTCGAAGATATTCCCTGACGGAGAGATGAAGATTGAAGGGAGGGGACTGGCGTGTGATAGAAGGTAAAGACTTATTTGAAATTTATCCAAAATTCTAGACTTAGACTGTACCTAGGGAATATTTTATCGGAGCTGCTTGTGTATAAAGGGATGAATGGACCTGGTCTAGCATTTATTTCACGGCGCTACAAATGACTGAACTTTCATTTATATTAAATTAAGAGCGAGTCTATGGTATTATGCATAGCACGGATTGGTCCGTACTACGGACCGATATTTTCGTTTTCAAAATTCTAACGGTCGATCGAACTGTACAATATGATTTCCATATGAGAATATACTTGTGGACTAAATTTTTTTATTTTTTAGAATTTTTTTACTATTTTTTTAGATAGGTAGAAAATTACTGTTTTTGAATGGTCCAGAATTTTCAGATCAAGTAATTTTCTACCTATCTTAAAATATAGTAAAAAAAATTCAAAAAATTAGTCTACAAGTACATATTCATGCGGATATCACGTTGAACGGTTCGGAACGACTATTATAATTTTCAAAATGAAAATATGACTCTGTAGTACGGACTAATCCTTGCTATGCATAGTACCATAGACTCACTCTTAAATTAATCATTAAAAAAACAAATTAGTTATACAATTTTCAAAAGATAACAAACTTGGTCTCTAAACTTTTATATGAATCTAATTGATCCTTCAAGTTCCAAAAAAGAATTAAGTTATGAAAATTAATTTAATTAACTTGAGAGAAGTTGAAGAACTAATTTGATGCAATTCAAAATCCAGGACCAACTTTTTTTTTTGAATAGTTTTATGTTTTTTATAAACTTCAAGGATCAAATTTGAAATTTTCTTAATTTAAAAAATAATTGGTGATTTATTAATTAATCATTTGATATGTGTATTATTCACGAATATTTTTTTTTAAATTGGGATAGATTTTAAATGATGATAACAGTGAATTGCTAATTTGGTTGGCTAGGTTTATTTTATATTTTGCTCTTGTGATGTTTGAAACAAAAAATTAAAATCAATCAATTAGATTCTTACATAGCATAATATAGAAGACTTTTTTTTTGAGAAAAATTGGAGGTCAATTCTTCATATATTAGATAAAAATTCGTGCATTGTCTTTTCCAAGATAAAAAAATAAAAGACAAACTTCTCACCTTTAAATATTCATAAAAGACGTCCCCATCCAAATTTTCAACATACAACCTCCTACACAAAGTATACTATAGAAGTTTTAAATTATTTATTCAAATAATTTAGACAAATCATTAAAAATAAGAAATTATCTCAAAAAAATTAAGAAATTATACAAATTAAACATCACTTGTAACTTTTTTCAATAATACTTCAATAAAATGTCCTTCAATTCTTATTGATTGTACGAACTAATATTTTATATCAAAATCAGTGACTTAAATGGCAAAATACGTTATTGTGGTTAAAAACACAAACGAACTATCATCGGTCACATGGTCCTCTATTAGAGGTGAAAACAGAGCAAATACTGAGCGGATAGTGGTAAAATCATATCCATATTTCTTTTTAATTTTTCAGATACGGATACGGATACGGATCGGATATCAGCCGGATACAGACACGGAGACGAATCGGATCGGATATTTATTAAAATAATATTAAAAATTACCAAAGTTGATAATATTTATCTAATTTTAATGGTAAATAACAATATTTTTCATAATATATATTAAAATATATGATATATATCTACTATTCAGATACGGATAATTGAAGTATAAAATTATATCAGTATCCATATCCACACGGATATTCGAATATCAGATATCCACATTTAATTTTTTGAATATGAATAGAATATTATCCATACTATTTTCACACCTATTCTCTACTACTATCTTAATTAAATACGTAAACCAAGTTTTTTCTAGATATCACCACCGCAGCTAATTCATTGAGGGGCGCCATATCGGAGCGAAATACCATAAGCGCCCCCAGAATTTGGTGATCCACTTTATTGACTTATATGCCAAATGGGATAGAATCATAGAACACAAGCATATAGACCCCACTTGTCAGAAAAACAGCGAGATATTTATAGTTCAGAATATCTTGCTGATTGCTGAGTCAATGAACTGAACTGAGGCGCGGCGCTAGCTGGAATTGGGGGATCGTTTCCAAAAACAGAAGGATTGGCGGAGAGCTATGTTGCATTGATAGCATTGATACGGGTACGGTACCGTATCGGATACGATATAGATACGGTGATACGATAATTTTAAAAAATTTAGGATACAATACGTCTATTATATATTATTTTTATTATTTTATATATTATATTTAGATAATCATAACTTAAATCAAATTTATAAAAAAATAAAGACTTAACCTCAGTATAAGTTAAATACTATATTTACTAGAACATATCACATATGATACTCTAGTGTAGTGGTTAATGATTTTGGCGCTTAACCTGGAAGGCCAAGTTCGATCCACGCTGAATGCAGAAAAAAAAGAGATTTCCAGGGGTCCACGGGCGCGGCTAATTGCCCGGTTCACAGGTGTTGCGTGGTTCACAGCCACGGGCGCGGCTTATGTGTTCCGATCTGCCGTATCCAGTTGTTTCAACAGAGTATTCGTGACCGTATTGGCCGAGTAAGGATATGCCACGTAGGCGGATACGTATCGGTGCCGTATTGGGCACGTATCGGTATCTGATACGTGTCTGATACCGATACGGCGCCTAAACTGGCGTATCCGTGCAACATAGGCGGAGAGTGACAATTAATTTAGGAACTGACTAACAGTCTTTTTTTTTTAATTCCTTAAACGTTCTCTTAGATTTTAGTTATATAACCATTAACTACCGGAGAACTATTAATTATTTGGAGACTGTTTATATTTGAAAAAGTTTACAATTGACACGCACATGTATAAATACTTATGCACACAAGTATTAATATATAATATATCTATATTTAAGACATTAAGTATTTAAAAAAAAATGGACATCAAGTTTCTTTTCTCTTTAATCACACACTCATTTTTTACACATTTATAGAAGTGAGTTTTTTCTTCGTTTAATTTCATCAATATTTCTGACGATCTGTGAAAATTTTGTGAATCTAAAACCACGACGTCTTCGACGTAATTTTCTCTTTCAAATGAGATTTATGATGAAGTACTTTCAGATTCCCCGTCGTTCAAGTATTCATACCTCGTCGTGCACGTATTCATACCTCATCGTGCACGTATTCTTTCAAATGAGATATATGATGAAGTACTTTCGGATTCCTTATCATTCAAGTATTCATACATCGTCGTATACGTATTCATACCTCGTCGTGCACGTATTCATACCTCATCGAGCAAATATTCATACCTCGTCAAGTATTCATCTCTAAAATGTCAAGTATTATTCTCTAAAATGTCGAGTATTCATATTTACGCAGTAAAGTGTGAATATTTATGTTGTAAAGTATTTATGAGAAACCCACAAATGTTTCTTGAACATTAACTACCTGGGGGACCACTACCGACTTGGGATACAACCAACATCGCTTGAAAGCGACAACGATAGGGACCACACACGGAAAACCAAGGACAAACGGATGCGTAACGACCATAGCAAGTGTCAACGCTGTAATTGTTGTGAACAATATTCATCTCTAAAATATCAAGTATTCATACCTATGCATTGAAGTGTGAATTTTTACGTTGTAAAATATTTCTGAGAAACTCCTAAACGTGTTTTGTGCATTAACTGCTTGGGGAGACCACTACTTACACGGGGGACCGTAGACGTCACTTGAATGCAACCGCTATGGGGACCACAAGTGCAAAAGTGGATGCGTAACCATCGCACAATCGCCAACACTATATTTTTTAGTAAAAATATTAATATCTAAAATTTTAGTATTCATACTTACGCATTGAAGTGTGAATTGTTATATTGTAAAGTAACTTAAATCAGTTAATCTGTTTGGTGCTTGAACGTATTGATAAATACTAAGGAAAGTATTCATACTTATAACTGAAGTATGAATTTTTACGTTATAAAGTATGTTAAATTTAACATTTTTTTTACAATTGACTCTGGTTGGCGCTTGATTGTATTAATATGTAATATAAAAAGTATTGACACGTGTGCATTGATGTGCAAATATTTACGTTGTAGAGTATATTTTTATTAACATATTGTTAGAGAAATGTATTTTGTTACAAATCTCTTTTGGAAGTTGACGGAATTAACATGTAATCTAGGAAATATTCACACCTATACGACGTAGGAATATTTATATTGTAAAATATGTTATAAAGTAATACTAATAACTAATCAAGAAGATAACAAATCAAAGTTTTGCAAATACTAAACGCATTTAATCACAATTGAAAAGTATTGATATTTATGAATCCAACTCTTCATCATATATAGTTAAAATGTTAATAACTACATCTTCAAATATCGATAATTATGCAAAGAAATGTTGTTATATTTTATATAATATTAAAAAATAATTATTCAGTTTTTAATTAATTAAATAAATATGAGTTATGAGAATTTAGAATGATAAATATCTATTTATAGTATTTAGAAGAAAAAAAATACATAATCTTATAGATTTTGAGTGATATATATAAAATTCATTTATTATCTTCGTTGCGTGCGTACTTTGACATGGGCCTAATACTTGGGCCTTCGCATGCCGTCAATCTGAATCATGCTTTCCGCAATAACAAAACCCATTTTAGAGTAAAAAATAAAATTAGGGATTTCTAGGCCGAAATTCTTATTAATACTCCAAAAAAAAAATATAGCAAATATACCTCTAAGACTGAATTTTCTTTTAAAAACATTCTAACCGCTTCACGTTGGATATTTTTTTTAAAAAACATAATTAAAAAAAAAATTTTTTACCAAACCAACATGATTACTTTTTTTTTTTTTTACAGAAACCATAAGAACCGAATTGTCAATTCGGTCTGCTTGATTTTTTTTTGGACCAAATTGGCAATTCAGTCCCAACTTTTTTTTTTTTTAAGTTTGGTTGAATTTCTCACTTGTGTATCATATATCATATCGAATATAGGTCAAATTGAATTTGAAACCGAAAGACAATGAAATAAAAATTTTACATTGTGCCCTCTTTTTTCAAAACATAGAACAAAATATCCTCCTCTCAAAATTCTTAACAAAATGTCCTTGTGGACCCCACTTTTCTCCTATCTTCCCTTCCCTCCCACTTTTCCCTATTTACTTTTCTTTATTCTTTGTTTAAATAGAAAAATACAACTATAATTTCATTCACGTTTTGAATTATTTTTACCTTTTTTGTGTATAACTGATTAGAATTAAAAATTGTAGCGTAAAATTTTATTTGCTTAAATAAAAAAGCATAATATTAGCTTATACGTGGAATCTTTCCAACATATAGATCATTTTAAAAATTATTAAAATACATAGTATTAACTTATTTTATAAAATATTTTTAATTTACATATTTTTTTAACATAGACATTCTATCTAGTTTATTCGTTTTAAAATTTCATATTCCTATTTTTAACAATTATAAGAATTTTATCACATCACATGTTAAGAACAATTTAAATTAGGATTGGTCAATTGAAATAATAATTTGATAAATTAGATTCTTTAATGAAATAACAATGTGGTCAATTGAAATTTTAAAACAAATAAACTAGATAGAAATTTAGCCGGATCACTTTTTTTTATCTCTCATAGAGGATGTTAGATGAAATTTGATTTACTCTATTTCATTTTCTATTTTTTTGGCACAACCTAGCGAGTAAGAATTACACATCTTTGTTAATGTAAATGTTTTCTTAACTAAATTTACAATAATGTTATTTATTAAGCAAACCCTAAAAAAAAAAAAGTTGGGACCGAATTGCCAATTCGTTCCGGAGTCTTTTTCAGATTTTCTGTGATCGCCTTTCTGAAAATTTGTGAAATCAACAGGGACCGAATTGGAAATTCAGTTCTTATGATTTTTGTAAAAAAAAAAAATCATGTTGGTTTGGTAAAAATATTTTTTTTAATTATGTTTTTAAAAAAAAATCCTCACATTGGAGCGGTTTGATTTTGATACCTGACCGCCCCACATTGGAGAGGTCTGCTTGCAAAAAAAATAGTAATAATAAAAGAAAATAAAATAAAAGGCAAAGGAAAAGGAATACATAGGTCTTAGCACAGTAGAAAGAAAAAGAACAAATAAACATGTTAGTCCATTACACCTTTCCAAGAGGGTAAAAGCAAGGAATAACAGATTTCCTTTGAACCAAGAGAAGAGTTTAAAGCACATTGAAGAAAAGTTTGGAATAAGCTCCTCTGACCGCAATATATCTCCTCAACATGCAAGATTATAAATAGAACATATTCAATCTTGCATTTCATATCACCACCAGTGTATTTAATTACAAAATCACAATCACAATCACAATCATCAAGCACAAATTAAACCAAATTTGGTATTATGGCAACAAAGCAAATGAAGAAGAATGAGCTCAAATTTGAGGATTTTGAGCCTGTATCTGAGCTGCAGGAATTACCTGAAAAATTTATCCTAATTGTTAATCTTCCAGGTAAACAAGGATATTTAATTTAATTCACACAGTAAGGTCATGTATTTTTTCAATATGGTCCACAAACTTTGTGTATTATATGTTTCATTCATAACCTCATGTATAATTTGTTTATAGTGTAGTCCATTATATAGTAACCTTTTTTTAAGTGCATGTTTGTTTGTGGGACCCTCACATATTTTAATAATTGTATACATAATGTAAGACTGATATCTTGTTGAATGAAAATTGTTGGTTGGTAATTACCAATTAATTTTATCTCTTTATATTAAATGTAGGGTTCAGAAAGGAAGATTTCAGAGTGCAAGTTGATGCCTTAGGCAAACTCACAGTTAAAGGCCAGAAACAATTTGGTGATAACAAATGCAAAAGATTCAACAAGGTTATTCAGCTTCCATCAGACTCTGATATTGAAAAGATAAGAGGCAAATTTGAAGGGGAAGTTCTTACTCTAACTTTGCCCAAGAGAGAGAAGGTTGGTGATCAAAGAGAGAATTATTTTCAATGAAACAATTAGAAATGTTTATTTCATTTGCAACATACAATTTAACCCTTCAAAAATGTACTTGATTAACAGGCATTGCCTTCAAACCAAGAGGTAAAGAGTAGTACAGAGGAGGCAGAGGCTAAGCCAACAGTTGAGGAAAAGACTACTGAGAAAAAAGAGGAAGAACCTGAGCAAACTAGTCTGAAAAAAGACGAAGAGGTTAAGCCGAAGGAGGCCAAGACTGACAAGAAAATCGAGGTAGTATAACAGAAATTTCGATAGACGATTAAATTCACATAATTTGGTTGGAAAATAAGGAATAAGGTAGTATTGGTCTTATTTCATGCAACAGGAATAAGATTCCAGGAATAATGGTTGGAGTAGTGAAGTTAACTACCTCAAAAGAATCTACAAACTTTAATGTCTTATGATTATTAATTTATCTTAATTTGCTTCTAATTGAGCCAAACAACTGAAAATAAAATCAATGAGCATTATGTTTACATATATGTATGTATTAACTTGACTATGAAAAACAGCTGCTCTGGATTTTAAGGTAACATATTAAAAATACTGAACTTTATAATGTTTTAAATATTTCAGGATGAACCAACAACCAATGGTGAGAAGAAAGAGGAATTGGCTAAGGCAAAGGAGGCAACAAGCATGCCTGGGATAAAAGAACCTGCCTCTAGAATCAATGATGCAATAAATAAATGGAAACAGAGTGACAATTCAGGTGACAACAAAGAGATAACAATGAAAAAGAATGAAGAGAAAAAGATTGTTACTTGGAAAGAGAGAATTAGCCAAGACACAAGAGGTTGGTCTCAGTATGCATCTTTTGATAGCATGAGGGACACTATAAACAGGAATAGGAAAGAAATTGCAATTGCAGTAACAGCATTTTCCATAGGATTTCTAGTTGCCAGGAAATTGAGTTCCAGGAAATAAACTCAAAATTGAAAAAAAAAAAAAAAAAAATGTATGATATTTTATGTGCTGAGTGTGTGCAATGTGATGATAGATATTTCATAGTTATGATGTAAATTGAAAGATGTAAAATACTACTTTACAAATTGAATTATATATATAATATTTGTTCTTTTTAAGTAGTTGAACAATGTGATCTACAGACTCAATTAAACTTGTTTTTTAAGTTGGAAATGAAGAGATAGACATTAACTAACTTAACTATTATTCCACTATGTTGCATATTGGCATTACATGGTATCTCTTTTTTGCTCTTTTCCTCACAATTAGGAAATGAAAAATGTAACATGACGCGACGTGATCAACACACCGTAACTTGATCACGTTATGGCACGTAATCAAAAATATTTTTCAAGTGATGCGACTAAAATAATGGAGGAGAGTCGTCAGACGTGGATCCAGAAATTGAGCCAAGGGTAGGCAAAAAAATGAGTTGGGCTGGAAAGAAAACAAGTTATTTTTTTTACTAGGAGTACGCAATGACCCAAAAATAAACGGGTTAATTTTTTTTTTCAAATCCAAGTAGACAAATTGCCTACTCCTGGGCTGTAGTAGGTCCACCCTGACAGTTACATCACGCGAATTGTCACGTCACGTGTGGTCACTATAAGTGACAGGACTGGTTGCGCTTGATTAATTTTTCAGATTTTAAGTTTATAGAAAAAAATATAAAAAATATGCTAAAAAAAAGAAAACATTGCAAAATAAATTAAAATAAAAAATAATGTTGAAAAAATTGGTCATGTACATGTCACGTGACGTGATCATGTCAATCTGTATAACGTGTTGTGTTGTGTCATTTTCGATTATGACACGTTACGTGACGGACACACATGACATGATGTATCCCTAACATACTGTGATGAAATAAATAAAGACGTGACTAATTTTCTTGCTACTCGCAATTCCGCGTGTTCAACTAGAAAAAATTTCACAGGATGAGAACGCAGGACAGAAAAACCTATCTAGCCGATCTAATTTTCTTGCTGAATAGTTACTATTGTACTTAAAATAACAATGAAACTGAACTAAATAAACAAAACACGAGACCTAAGCACCGGAAAGGACTTCTCCATTTCCTTCAAAACTGGAGAGACACTGTACCAGTACCTATCTCTTGTTGTGGGAATGGTCCTGGACTTTCGGTTAAGTCTTTCATAGTTTCTTCATTTTATTCTTTGATTAAGTGATCATAGAAACATTTGTGGACCCCACTTTAAAAGAAAAATGTTTTTAAGAGAGGTATGATTTGGGTTTGGATACAACCCAACTGAATTAGTTGGCTCATCAGGTCAACTCTATTCAGCAATGCGGAAACCAGTATACTTGTTGTTGTTTTTGGTACTTGCACTGGTACCAAAGATTAATTTTGGCTTGTGGAGTTGTGAAATAGTAATAACAATAGTATGTTTTTCCATCCAAAATTTTAAGAACTAGCATTTGGTACAGTGGCCACATCAGAGGTCCTGAGATTGAAACCCGAATGAGTGGGAATTTTTTTTTATGGACATTAAATATAAATTGGAAGGCTGACCTCCATCTTTTTATCTCAAAAAATAAAAATAACAATAACAATAACAAGGATGACCATTTTAAATGTTGACAAGTAAAGAATCAAATTTCTAAGCTTACGGACAATACTGCAAAGCCTAAGTACCAGAAAAAGGGAGCAAGACTGACATAAGAATGTGAAAAGAGAGAACCAATATAATATAGTTCTATAACTAGAAAGCTGTTTTTAAACATCAAAAAGTACAAAAATCCATGATTACAAGCAGAGAGCTCAAAATGATAATTCCACAACAATACAGAAAACCATTTGACTTTAACATCCTAAATAATCATAACTGCCCAAGAAAAATTCTTTAGATCTTTTCTAATTTGAACACTGTTTTAACATCTCCGTTGTTATAAAAAATATGAAAAACACGTCTAACCAAGCCCAGATGCGGCAACAGCTCCAGGGCCTGACCTCACTGCCTGGGTTGCCTGTAGCATCGCCATTCTTTTATTTCTCTCAAGTTGTGTATTCTGCCCCAACAAAGTTGCATAACTTAGATAAAAGAAATATGAAAGGAAATGCATAATGTAATTCATGAAGTAACTTCTGCCTTTTTTCGCTTGGTTTTGTGAAGTTGGGATTTTTATAATTACAGCTATAATCAGGACTGAGCCAAGCTCTAGTATGAAGTCTGGTTGACCTCCTGTTTTATATGCATATTCCGTAAAAGCCAAAGAGGTGCAGGGCTTTTACGTAATATGCATATAAAATGGGGACTTTATACAGGCATTTCCTTATGCAACAGAAAAGGAAGAGAACTTCAAAAAAGGAGGTACTTGTTTATCGAAGCAGTCAGCCATCGTGTAGATAATTCGATCAGCAAGGCCATATCCTATAGTTTCTTCTGCACTGAGGAATTTTAAATGCCTAGCATCTTTCGCTAACTCTTCCTTTGGTTTGCCGGTCACCTCTGATAACTGCCCCAGATAAGCATCCGCTTCTGACTCGAGATCTTTCACCTGTTAATTCATGTAAAAAGATAGATGAAGCGAGAAGCTTGTACTGATTATCTATTTGAAAAAACAATTGTCTCACAGATAATGGTCATTGAGGCCAAATTGGATGCAATTGAAGACAGAATCGAACCCTAATGCTTTCATCGTTGCTTAATAGATTGGTAACAATAAATAAACTGGATCAAATTTAGGTCTAGTCACACAAGTCAAGGTAAGTTGGAGCCCAATTGAGACTTCAATATGTCAAGCTCGGTGAAATATGCCATCTTGAGGATACCAATATTATACCTTACAAGGGGTACAGACTATTATGGTTGTCAACTAACATGTACCTGTGCGTATCGGTTTGAATTACAATTCAACCAGATGAAGACAACACTGATATGGCCGTCAGGCCGTGTATATGCTAATTATCATATGAATATGTTGAGAAAATACCTTGAGCCACATGTCTGTGGTGGGTCCAATATTTTTGAATATCTTCGGCAGGTGCAAGCTAGCTGAAAATGCAGTTACACATTATTCAACAGGAGAAAAATAGAAACATTCTCGTAGTAGAATATTTTGGGTTAACATACTCTTTGAATGAGGCAACAAAAGGCGATTTCCTTTATTGCCACGTGAAAGAATCACGGCTGCCTGTCCATATGCTACGCCTAAGTTCAGTGTATGCACCTTGGCTTTACAATACTATTGTTTAAGAAATGAAAAAAAAAAAAAATCACTTCTTTGAAATAAATAAAATTAAACGAAAAATGTCTACCAATGATCTTATGTTCAACTTTTATGCTAACAAACCCACAAGTGACATGTGCCGGACAAACCACGTAGTGCCAAAAGAATAAATATGGGGAAAAAAATGAAACAGACATGTCCCATAACAGTGTTGAACTTACACTCATAGTATCAGCAATGGCAAATCCCAAAGCTTCGTATCCAGTTACCTCCATATTCATATCCTGGTTGATGGTGGAAAAAAAAAAAATATATATATATATATATAAATATAACATTGAACAAGGATAGCTAAAAGTTCAAACAAATAAAAAATTTAGCACTTAATCTGCTAAAATGGAAATGTACTTAATGTACCAGTGTTCCTGAAGAGTTGATGTAGAGATAAATAGGTTTAGAGGAGTCTTCAAAATCCAAAAATAACAATTGAGCTATTATAAGCTCTGCCACAGCTTCATGCAACTGTCAAAATGGAGCAAAAACGATCTGTCAAATATGAGACCAAAACATTTGTATGCAAAAACAATCTGTCAAATACAGAGAAGTCATGAACAGGTTGGTACAAACCGCCATTCCAAGATAGACAATGCGTGCATCAATGAGCAGAGATGGCATGTCAGGTGGCGGGTCATCATAACCGCCTCCTCGGTACATGCTGACACGCGGTTTAGTATCCTTTCCTATCTCCTCCTCTAAACTTCTTATATTGGAGAACCTTTTATAAAATGCATCAGAAGTTAAACTCTCCTGTTGCAGGATAAAAAATATTAGTGGGTTTCTCCTACTTAAGGTGCTTTTGCAGAAATTAACAGATCCATAGAAAGAAATCCAAAAGCCAAAACAGTAATATACCTAATGGTAAGTACTGACTAAATTAGAACTGACCAGTACGTATCTACTACGCGCCATCCAATCATCCGAAGTTTCAGACAAAAGTAATGTACTAGTTATGTCCCATGCCAGGATGGCATTGGTACATACAGGTGGTACTGGACCAAACCGGTTAGGTACCATTAGATATCAGTTTATTTCTTTCTTTTCTGGAAATGGATATCAGTTTATATCTTGTTTGTCCTTTTGTCAGGTTTACTTATTGGCCTGTTTAAGATTAATTGTGTTTGTATGCAGGGATCACAGAAGCAGATAAAGAACAGAAATCTATATATTTGTCATTTTTTTTTCTCAACTCTAAAGCTTTGCAAATTAAATGTGCAAAACAAATAAATATTACTCACTGGATTAAATTTAGCCGATTGACGAGTCAGGATATTATCTTTTGCCATGAACATGTTCATTTGCTGGCGTGGAAGACCGTACAGACACTCTGGGACATTCTTGTAATTATCCATCACTGTAAGAACACGAACAAAAATAGTATATCCAAGATAAACCAATTTGAAAAAAAGTTTAAACAGTAGGAAGAACAGTAATGGGTTGGGAATTCAGTCATTACTCCAGCTATCTCTATCAATTTGTTTAACTTGGTTAAAATGAATTAACCTGACTTGACATGGATTAATTGGCCGCTGTATATTGATCAAAAGTGATCTCCATAGATTTTCAAAACAAATGCATCATTATGCAAAAAGATAAAAACGATCAAGAAAAGCATTAGCGGGGAACCTACACCCATCTAAGAGATTCTCCTCGCGAAACTGCTTAGGAATGTGATCGAGATCCTTTCGAGCTGGGAAGGAGCAACAGCATCTGAAGCCAGTTCTCCTGGGTAAGCGAGAAAAACGATGAGCAAACGGCGGTGTGGATACCGGGCGGTGATAGGAACCAATTCTAGCGGTTGTTTGGGAGGTTACTGGAGGCGGAGAAGAGAGCAGAGACATAATGGGGCGGGTTCCGCTCACGCGCCGGCGAGTGGAACTGTTGGTTACAGAATTGTTAACTGTAGGGGTTTTCGTTTTTGGATAGGACAGATTTACAGAAAAGACCCTCCCAAATGTTGAGGTTTTAATAAAAGGGCTTAGCTCATACCTACAACTACAGAATTTGATTTAGCTAGGTTTGAAGATTCGTGTAATCGTGTTTCTTCAACTTGTCATTTTATGATCGTAATTTGGTTTGAATGCTGAAATTTGTTATAGTTTTTGTAGTAGAAACACCTTTAATTAACAGAAGATAAAGATAGATCGTGAATTAATGATTTTTTGCAAAAAAATCATATATTTAAGAAATATGTTATCAATTTTTTAGTTAACATCTTAATAATTCAAAATTAATAAGTTACCACTGATTGTATTAAAATTGAGTTTTTACCACCCACACAAGTTAGGCTGGCACACTAAATTGGGCCGGTGCAGAAGCCCAACTTGCGCACCAAATTTTTTATTTTTTTAGTCCTGTTCTGTTGTGCGTATAATTTATGGTATAAAATGTAAATTAGATTGTACATATAATTTGTAGTAATTTGCGCACCAACTTACTTAGAACAAAATGTTGCTCAGTTTGTGCGTATAATTTGTTGTACTAATTTTTAGTTCAAACATAGTACAATTTTTTATTTGTTAAACATGTGAGTTTTATTTTCTACAATTTCTCCGTTTAATTTGATGCGAACTTATAATTCTAAACACCACAGTACAAAACAAAATAGAACAAGAAAAAAACTTAGTACAAAAATTTCAAACACGATACAACATAATAGAACAAAACTAAAACAAAATTTGGTGCGCAAGCCGGCCCAATTTGATGCACGAACTGAGTCATATTTTTTCAATTTTGAAGTAAATGATGGTAACTAATTAATTTTAAATTGTTAGAGTGCTAACTAAAAATGGACAGATTATTTTTTTAGTTTTTTCCAACTACTTTATAAAATTTTATTATTTTAAGAAAATCGGATTTGTTCATCCATGTGCACTATCACAATTTATACCGTTAGGGTCGGTGTCTCTGCAAACGAACCGAACCGAATCGAACTTACCTCTAGTTTGAGTTTGGTTTGAATTAATTTCGAACGAACTCAATTTCGAATCGAATTTTTTACGAACTCAATTTCGAACTTTTACGAACTTTGTTACGACTTACGAGTTATGACTTATGGCTGGGCCATAGTTCGAAATTACAGCACTTCAATAAAAACTCAGGCATTCTGAATTCTAATTACACAGTACACCAAAGTTTATATCAAAGTTCATTACAAATACCAAAATTTATATCAAACACTAAAGTTTGCAATCAATCAAAGTTCATACAATCACAGAATTCAAAGTTTTCCAAATAGCCAACAGGAGCAACATCACCAAAGTTTTCAAATATCCAAAGTATTCAAAGTACAATTTAAATATCAATAGAAGTACAGAACAATTACCAAAGTCTTAGAATTATTACAAACCCAAATATTATTCTAAATAAAATATTAAAGTTCATTATCAGCGGAAATTAACGGTTCACGTTTGAGTTAATTTCGAACTAAGTTTGGTTTGCAAACCTATTTCGAACTAATTAGATCCAGTTTGAGTTTGGTTTGAATTAATTTCGAACGAACTCAATTTCGAATCAAACTTTACAAACTCTTTCGAATTAAACTTGAATCGAATTACGAACTACAAATTTTTTGTGCAGCCTTAGGTGTCTGACAGGCGTCAGGAATTAAAAGGTAATGGACGTGTCCAGTTGTTTTAAATGGAGAATAATGACCTTATCATGCTTATCGCCATCGGTCATCGCTCTCTCCTCTTCCAATTTCTTCGGTCTATAGGGTTCTCTCTCTATTTCCTCTCGATCTCTCGCTCGATCTATCTAACACGATTGAGATCGAACCGGCGGTGACCGGATCTGACCCTGATTTCTCGCGAAGATGTACGGATTCGAGGCTTTGAACTTCAACATAAACGATGGTTATCTGGAGGCGATCGTGAGGGGTTACCGCTCCGGTCTGCTCACCGCCGCTGATTATAACAACTTGTGCCAGTGCGAAAGCCTAGATGATATCAAGATGCACCTCTCTGCTACCGATTACGGTCGCTACCTACAGAATGGTATTTTTGTTGCGCAATTTGAGAAATTTGAGCTTAATTAGGTGTATGTAGGCAAGATTGGCGAATTTAGGATTTGATCTGAGCTTTGAAGCAGTCTATTTTGATCGCTCTAATAAGTGGAACTCACTTTAGCTTTGTATTTCGCATCACCTTCTAATTGGGTCTGAGCAAGTAACAAAGGATCAGGAAAAATGACTTTGAAGTGTGATCCGGCTAAATGTTTTGGGGTTATATTTACTAGGCTAATATTGTGTACAGTGTTGAAATTGAGCAGAGCTTCTCTGGTTTCCACTTGTATGCAAATTATAAGAAGCTGAATCTAACTATAATTCACTTGTATACAATATACTGGCCGGAATTTTGTGTGCAAAATCAAAACTTAGCTAAATTTTGTAAAATTCTGCTTGACAAATCTGGTTGACTATAAATTGGTAAAGGAGTGTTGATTTTGATACAGATTGGTAACTTGTTGTCTGAGTAAACTGAGCTTGCTTTGATGTCAATTGAGGTCGCTTAGAGTAATGTTTCACTTGTTTTAAGGATGGTTTTTCTTTAAATGAAAAAAAAAAAATGTCAAGTCTGGTTTGCAATTAATGTGCAAATGTTTATGTTCTTTCCTGAGAACTCATGTTAACTTTTGTAGAGCCTTCTCCTTTGCACACAACTACTATTGTGGAGAAATGCACTCTTAGTTTGGTGGAGGAATACAAGCATATGATGTGCCAGGCTACTGAGCCATTGTCAACATTTTTGGAATACATTACGTAAGTATTTTCAAGTTCATATGTATATGATCATCTCTGAATTGGTTGTGCTATTTTTTACCTCTAGAAGTTCAATGATTTTCTTGTATGTTTATTGAAGTTATGGGCACATGATTGATAATGTTGTGCTTATTGTAACTGGGACGTTGCATGAGAGAGATGTGCACGAACTTCTAGAGAAATGTCATCCTTTGGGTATGTTTGACAGGTATTACTCGTGTTTCCTTTCGTTTTGGCTTTAACAATTAGTTAAATTTATTTACGGTAATTATGTTTATGATATTCATGGATTTTTAATTATTCCTCCATTTTATTTTACAGCATTGCATCACTAGCAGTTGCACAGAACATGCGTGAACTTTACAGATTAGTCCTTATAGACACTCCATTGGCCCCATACTTCTCAGAGTGCATTACTTCTGAGGTACTTCTTGAGCATTGTTTTTGATATGTTGTTCGCTTGGTTATGTTACAATATTTCTGAGTTACATTCGTCATGTGCAATAATAGGATTTGGATGACATGAACATAGAGATAATGAGGAATACACTGTACAAAGCATACCTTGAGGACTTCTACAAGTTTTGTCAGGTAACTTTATTGGTTGGTTGAGAGTTTGTCCACTTGGTTAAAGTTTATTTTTCTTTGCTTATTAAATTTCTGAATTAGAAACTTGGTGGAGCAACAGCTGAGATAATGTGTGATCTCCTTGCATTTGAGGCTGACCGGAGGGCTGTCAATATAACAATTAACAGGTGGGTCCTGAAAGGTTTGCCATCGATTTCATTGAACCATTTTAGTGCAAGCTGACTTTTATTTGTGAACTTATTTTTTATTTTTATTGTTGATAGTATTGGAACAGAGCTGACAAGGGATGACCGTAAGAAGCTTTATTCCAATTTTGGTTTGTTGTAAGTGCTTGCTGAAGCCCTCTACTAATTTATTGAGTTGTGCATTATTTTGATTTAATATGGAATAATATTCTCCTTTCGGGATAGGTATCCATATGGTCATGAAGAACTTGCTATTTGTGAGGACATTGACCAGGTAAATATTTGCACCTCTGTTTTACCCTTTTAACTGATTTTCTCTGTACAATCAGTATAGCTCTTCTTTTTTCGTTTAAATAGTAATAAACTGGGGATGCCCTAGGTCCAGCGCTTACCCCGTAAGAGATGGAGTGGCGTGGTATTCCACAGAGAGAGGGTATTGTGGCACACTGTGTGATGGGCATAATACATTAATCTTTTGATGGCCTGTTTTGTCTGCTCTCTGCATCAGTAGTAGCTAGAGCAATTGACTTGGTCAAAATTTATGTTTATTTTTTTCGTTCTTCAACCCTTAAAACAGATTGCCTTTGTACCGTTATTATTATCTTTACAAATATGATCGGAATTATATAAATGTGCATGGAAGTTTTTATTTCTCTTATCTTGTTTCTAATGGTAATTGCATTTTTTTTTTGTCTAGTTTTATCAAGTTTTTATTTCACTTGTGTTATTTTACAGGTCCGTGGTGTAATGGAGAAGTACCCGCCATATCAATCTATCTTTGCGAAGCTCTCATATGGAGAAAGCCAAATGCTAGACAAGGCCTTCTACGAGGAAGAGGTTAAAAGGCTCTGCCTTGCCTTTGAACAGCAGGTAACTTTTCTTACGCCATCTTTAATCATATAAACTTTGTGAAGCATATGTACTCCTTTGTTTGACAACTTATTTGTACTTTTTCAAACATAATATAAATGCAGTTCCACTATGGTGTATTCTTTGCATACATGAGACTGAGGGAGCAAGAGATTAGAAATCTAATGTGGATATCTGAGTGTGTTGCACAAAACCAGAAATCCCGTGTTCACGACAGTGTGGTGTTCATCTTTTAAATTATCTCTATATTTCGTTTATTTGTATTATAGTTTTCTTGTCCAAACTTGGATCCTGCTTGTATTCAATTTATCCTTCTTGCGGTGGCGGCAATGGTTTGTAACACTGTTTGTCACTTTTTTTCAATAAACAAACACATATTGTGTGTTGAGGGAGACAACTAGTAAGGCCTATCCAATTTTTCCTTCATTTTTTATACTAAATTTGCGAATTTATGTTCATATTTTATTCAGGTCGCTTTGTGTAATTAACTACTCTCTGTTTTTGTTATTGCCGATCAATATAAACGGTTGCCCTTGAGTGAAAAAGAAGAATGAATATTAGATGATTTTGATTAATTTTGAATTTGTTTTCAGGTGTTAAATTATTAAATCTGAAAGTGCGTACATATTAGATATTTATACTTAATTCTGGATTCATTCAAAGTGAATAAATTATCAAAATTGATAGTTATATTTGAAGTAATATTTAAAATTTCACAAATTGTTATCAGAACAATATTAGAAGTATATATTAAATTTTATGTCAAAATAGTTGTGAGTATAGTATTTATAACAATTTGTATGCATTCCATATGTTTTGGATTTATGTGACATTTTTATTAAACAATCAAACTTGACGATTATAATCCAAATCCCTAATTAATATGGGAGCTCTACATCAAAAAAAATAAAAAGATAAAAGTGATTTATGTGTAATGATTTTACATACACGTGCAAAACACAAAACAAATCACATCTTGTAATCTTCGCCTTGTAATTTGAACTTCAATCGATTTAATTATTATAATGCTTTAGAAGATAATGGCACGTTGAGGGCATTAATTTCAAGAAACAAGGAATCCTTTTGATTTTATTAAATTATAGATTACGTGCATCATACTTTTGACTTCTAAAAAAAAAACAGTCATGCTAAATATGAAACCGAAGAATCATCTGCTTTGTGGGAGCAATTAAACCATCCAAGGATTCAAATCAGTTGAAATCCGAGTTACATGAACAGTATCTCTAGAATTCCTGAAATTTTAAATCCAGCCGTTCAACTTTTTCTGTGCACGCATCTTGAAACATATAATTTTTATGTGCACGTATTTCGAAACATTTCAACGGTTGGATTCAGGATTTCAAAAATTTCAGCGGTACTTTTCATAATTTTAAATTTCAGCAGATTTGAATCCTCCACAGAAAACAAACATCTCCAAAAAAAAAAAATGGTTTCAACTTTTCTTCTAGAGCGTGTGACAAAGACTTCAATCTTTGTAAGAAAAAAAATGCTTAGCTGCAATTTCTTTTCCTAATTGATTTTATACTAACTAACAGCATGATCCATGATTGCAAATATTTTGAAAAATAATTTCAACTCATGTGTTATTGGACTGTTGTCCGACTCTGGAAAAAGTGTTTGCCCTATCATGTGAAGCTCAAGTTTTCCACGCAATTCATATTTTTTCCGTAGCCCACTAACTCACCTTCATCAGTTCGTCTCTTCGCTACAAATTGTGACGGATTAGTATTTTATTTTTCTTTTCTAACTCTTCGCTATGAGGAATCTGTGAAAGAATCAAAGAAATAACAAAAAAAGAGTAGCAAAACAGACACACAGAAAGTAAAAAGAAGGGCCAGCGATACCAACACGACCACGAGGTATAGTGACAAATGAATTATTCGGGTTCGGTTAGGCGAGGTCAAAAATTTGTGATTCGGGAATAATTCGGGTATAATTCGAAAATGATTCCGAATAATCCGGATCAGAGATCTCAGTCCTACAAGAAAGCAAAAAAAAAATGTTCTGGAAAAAATTTGAGAAAAATTCGTGAATAATTCGTAAAATTCGCAAAAAGTTCGTAAAATTCACAAAAAGTTCGTAAAATTCGCGAATTATTTCGGGAATAATTCGGTCAAAGTTCGGTCAACCGAATAATTCAGCGTTCGGTTCGGCATCACAAAAAAAAATGAATTATTCGAGTATAATTCGCAAATCTTGTCACTATGTCACGAGGTAGTCGAACAGTAACTGGCGAAATGGAAAGCGACAGGTGGCTTAAGCTCAGACAATCAGAAAACTGATAACCCTAATTTTTTTTTTTTACTGATAACCGTAATTTTGCTTACTTTTAATATTTCGTGTACTCATAATTCAAATTCTAACAAAGCTAATGCCACATAATATCAACATTCATTCCCTCTTACATGGAGCTGTCCGCACGCACCACTCATCAGTCATCACCAAATTAACAACATTTATTTTTAGAATTATAAATGCTTCGTGGTCTGAGTCTTTTGACGGAGACAGGGCCACCATATATTACGAGCCTTTGTTGGACCCACCACGGTGACAAACAAATAGTTTGGATTCGATTCAGCAGGTCAGAAATTTGTGATTCGAATATTATTCGGAAATAATTCGGTACAACAAGAAAGTAAGAAAAAAAAAAAAAGCCCTCAAAATTTTTTTTCGTATTTTTTTCGCGAATAATTCGTGATTTACCTTTTATTCGCGAATAAAACGTATTCTACGTTTTTTTGCTTTTTATTCAGAGTTCGATTCGGAAATGTAAAAAAAACGAATAAAACGCGACTTATTCGTGAATTATACCCGTATATTGTTACTATGGTTGGGCCTACTCCAAGATTATAGACTTTCAGGTAATTTCAGATAGAGTAGGAAAAACGTGACGTGACGTTATCACGTCGTGACTTAGTTACGTCAATCACGCGATTAAAATTTAATTTTACCTGACGTGATGTAACATGATTAAAATGGTGAAAGACAGTCATGTCACATATGATCATGCCGTGATTATACATGATGTGACTATTCACTTGACATAACTGATCGTGTTTAATTGTTATTTCATGTTTAAGTTAGTTTAAAAATAATAATAACAAAATATACCAAAAAAATAAGAAACTATTACAAAATAAATTATTATTAAAAATAATGTTGAAAATATTGGTCACGTACACGTGACGTGACATCAGTCACTTTGCATGACGTGACGTGACTAAGATAATGGAGGACAGTCATGTCACGTGATCGACACATGTAACGTGATTAGTAACAGCGTGACTAATTTATTTCTCTAATTTCAGATACATCTTGCAATAATTGAAAAATTACATATCTTTCCTTTCAATTCTAAAATAATTATATTTATCTTTCTAAATTATAATAGACAATGAAGAACGCGGAAGAAGAGGAAGACATGATCGACAAATTTATGTAAATTTTTTAGTAACAAACACAAAAGGGGAATATAAATATACATCACAATAAGCTTCATGTATTAACCGAGTTTATGTTAATTTTGTTTATTTAATTTGACTTTTGACTTTTAAGTTTTAATATGTTTGATATTAAATTTGTATGTATCTTTGAAAAAATAAAAAAACCCACATATCCGATCCGACTCTTACGATATGATCACAAGTTTATTGTGTCAAAAAATATCATGTATTAAATTTTAAATTTTAAAATGTTAAATTAAAATCATAAATCTTATTTATTCATGAAAGACATATTCTTATAAAAAATTATAATTTTTTGAGCTCCTAAGATTAGGGGTGTCAGCGGGTCGGGTGGAGGTATTTGCATACCCGTACCCGTTATGGTAACGAAAAAAAAATCTTAACTCTTATTCATATTTTCGAATACGGTAAACGGATAAAAAAGTACCATTGACATCCGATTTGTGCTTCGATAAAATATTTTTTAAAACAATAAAAAAATGGTAATTAATATAACTAATTTGCATTGTGAAAATTTAATAAAATATAAAACTTTATTGTGTCATGTATCATCTTCATACAAATATATATCTATATATATATAATTTTATTTTTAAAAATTATCTTATACAATAACAATAAGATAAAAAAAAAAAACCGTTATTCTTATCCGTACCCGATAAGCTAAACGACTTTTTTTACCTTTATTCGTATTTTCAAATATGATACGGATCGGATAAATAAAAAAAAAAATGTCTTTGACACTCTGCCTAAGATGGGATTCATATCCTCCCAGGTACCTGACTCAAGACAATTGCAAGGGACAGTCCGGATTTATTCTCAGCCGGTGCCTATCGGGATAGCGCAAGAGCCAGTATTAATTGTGCTTTGAGATTCATGCCAAATTAAAAGGATAATCTTAAACCATCCATTTCAATTGTACTCAATCAGCTAACATGAGGTGACGAGCATTCCCTAAGATGAAGGACGTAGTTATTGCGAATATGACATCTATTGATTGGCTTGTCACTTGTCAGTTCTCCATTTGTAATTTAGGAGGCAATAAAATATCAAGTGGTACCACGCCGAGATTTTTATTAATATCCAAAGTTTAATAAAAATTAATAATTATGCCCAGAATTCTGAGTTTTCGTCAAAAATGTCCAAGACGGCCACAAAATGGTCGGCTTACGCTCGGGGTAAGCCGGCTATTTTGTGGCCGGCTTACATTTTATTTTTTATTTTAGAGACACTATGAAGAGCAAAATAATGAAATCTACACTGAAAATTTGAATTTTTTGTTTAAATTTTAACTTAGATTACTTCTTTTGATTTATAATTAGCATATTTATACTAAAATACGCTACATTACTTGAAATTATGTTGAATTACACTATATTAATTTAAATTACACTAAATTACATTACATTACGCTAAAATACAGTAAATTACGCTAAAATACATATGAATAGAGACGATATCTTCACTGAAAATGCGAAAAACGACAACGAAACTTCAGACGGTCATAAAACGGCGCTCGAGTGTCCGATTTCAGCAAATGACCACTTTTCGGAAAGCTTGCGAAAAAATGCATGCGTCCGTGCTACCTATGTTGGATTTCAAAATTCAGAATTGCCAAAATACTAAGGGAAGAGTCTCAAAACTTGAGTTGAAGTTTCCGATTAAGATTTTTATTTCTATTATTCAATCTAAGTAGCTCAGTAAATTACTTGCATAATGAACTTGTAGAATACCAATTTTTACTATTTTTTGATTTTTTTTACTATTTTTTATGATCATGAAAGATGACACAAAATCGGTCTACTTTAGCGTAATTTTGCGGAGTTTAGCGTAATTTACTGTATTTCAGCATAATTAGCGAAATTATTGTAATTTAAACGTAATTTAGTGTAATTCAACATAATTTATTGTAATATAGTGTAATTCAACATAATTTCAAGTAATCTAGTGTATTTTAGTATAAATATGCTAATTATAAATCAAAAGAAGTAATCTAACAAATAATTTAAATAAAAAAAATTCGAATTTTCAGTGTTACATTTCATTATCTTGCTCTTCATATTCTCTAAAAAAAAAAAACAAAGAGTAAGCCGGCCACAAAATGGCCGGCTTATGGGGGAGCGTAAGCCAGCCATTTTGTGGCCAGCTTGGACATTTTTTGCGAAAACTCTGAATTCTGAACATAAATATTAATTTCTATTAAACTTTGGATATTAATAAAAATCTCGGGGTCCCACGCATCATAATGTCGTTGACTCATTTATTCTCGTTAGATATCTCTACTTCTGTGTTAATGGATGAACGGATCATATTTTAAACAGTGCATTTAGATACATGAGATTTATTATTACTCGGATCATTCATAACGGTGATTTCTTTTAAATTGCTAATGTGATGTGTTAATTGCTAATATAATTGCTGGAATGTACCACAGTTTTTAAATTAGCAAGTTTGCTTTAAAAGCAACTCTTGAGAGCATCTATAACGGTGATTTCTTTTAAATTGCTAATCTGATGTGTTAATTGCTAATATAATTGCTGGGATGTACTACAGTTTTTAAATTAGCAAGTTTGTTTTAAAAGCAACTCTAAATTAAATAAGCAACTCTAATTAAATTTCTGAGATGGAGTGATTTAGAAATTATGAATCTCTTTAATTGCTAAATTCAATGACGTGACCCAAATTAATTGCTAAACGTTTGCTGAAATGAATATGCTCTTATTAGGGAATGGGTTCAAAATTCATGCTAAACGGTTTTACACATATCAATTCAAAAGTTGAGATATTGCAAATTTTTATCTCACTACTTTACTACTTGAGTTCTATCAGAATTTGGATCAATTCAGTCCGAGTCTATAATGCACGTGATTTCTTTATGATTCGTGCTAATATATAATGAACGGACTAGAATCAAACTCTTTAAGATTCATGCCTAGGATTTTCTTTAGGAAAAAAAAAAACAAAGATAAATAGAAATTAATATTAAAAGTTAAAATTTAAAATAAAAAACCGTATTTTACAAGTCCGAACAAAAGTAAATTTAAGGTAAGTATATGGTTGAAAAGATCATGATGAGTTTTTTTTTTCTCTCAAGAACGGACGTTTAAAGTTTGATGCTTCTTATTTTCATTTTTTTTATTTTAGATTCAATTGATAGGCAGGGGCGGAGTTAAGGAAGCCGGAGAGACGCAGGGGCGGAGTCGAGGAAGCTGGAGAGACGCAGGGGCGGAGGTAGGGCTGCTAATGAGTCAAGCTCGGCTCAAAACTCAGTTCAGCTCGTTATATAACTAAACATGCTCAACTCGAGCTCGGCTCGGTTTTGAAGAAAAAAATTCGGCTCAATTTAATGAGTTTGAGCCTTCAACTCGGCTCATAACTCGCGAGCTCAACTCATGCCAAGCATTAAAAATACAAACATTTGTAAAATCCTTTGCTGTTTTGGGCCATGAGCTCAACTCGTTTACTGTTCGGTTCTAAAAATATATGTACAACTCTCGGTATAATAAAACATTTACTGTTTAGCATTTGTAAAATGCAACATTAACATAATAAAGTTTTCATAATTTTAGAACCGAACAGTAAATGTTTGAGTAATAAAATAGAAGAGACTCCTTGGCTCATGAGTCGGCTCAGCTAGGTCTTGTTTGGGTGATAAAATATGAGCCGAGTCGAGTTCGGACTTTATTTAGTTTAGGCCTGACTCAATACAATTTATGGAGTTGTTCAACTCATTGGCTCATGAGTCAGCTTGGCTCATTAGCAGCCCTAGGCGGAGGGTGCAAATTTACATGGGTGAATTGGCACCTAGCAAAGCTGCAAAATCAGGAGAGAAGAGGAATTAACCAGTTAGAGTTAGAACAGATTGGCAGAGTGGAAGCGTGCATAGGGGAGAGGAAAGAAGTGGAAAAAATTAGCAAATGCAAAAAAAAAAATACTGACTATTTCACGCAGGAGAAAGAGAATTTTATAGAAGATTGGGTTGCGCAAAGATAAGATTGGACTAAGCAAAAACCCAGTGTAGATAAAATTGAAGATAAGATTGTGCAAAGTTGAATTTTCGAGAAGGCAAATGCCCATATACATATGGATCTAAACTTAATTTTCAAAATCTATGAGAAAGACAGTTGTCTATCCCTGCTCTAATATGGCTTCGCCTCTAACATAAGTTGGCTCAATTATATATCATTGGATATCAACACAATCAATTTGATTTTTTAATAGTCTAAGTATAAAATTATACTTGACAACTGCCGTTAAAGTTTTAAAAATAAAAAAAACTAATAATAATATCTAAATAAAACTTATATATATTATAGGATTAATTTTCTATTTCGTTTAAATTAACCCTATATTATATGTAAATTCATGACCAAACTTTGAATGAATCTTATATATTATGATTACAAAAATATGCTTATGTTGTTGCATGTGGCTCCAATACTATTTTTAAGGTTTTATGCCGTAAAATACCTTGAGTTATAAGCATATTCACCTCTTGTAAAATATACACTTATCTTGAGTTCAATTTATATCATAAAGTTAGAATTTCAGTCTAAGTTATAATGAATTAGCTTTTGCAATTTTAAAGTTCAAACATTCAATATGAAGTGCTCAATGTGTTCTTTACGAAGACTCAAATGTTTCATTGTTTTCAGCCCCAATTATACTCCATATCTTTATCTTCAATTTCAAAGTCCAAATAGACGATCTGAACCGCTCAACATGATATCCATATTAAAATGTGTTTGGAGATCAAATTTATATTTTTTGGAATGTTTTTACTATTTGTAAGAGAGGTACAAAATCACTGTTTTCAGACAATTTTAGACCATCTAAGAACAATGATTTTGTACCTATCTTAAAAATAGTAAATAATTTGGTCTCCAAACACATTTTAATGTGGATATCATGTTGAGCGGTTTGGATCGTCTGTTTGGACTTTAAAATTGGAGATAAAGATGTGGGGTATGATTGGAGCATGAAAGTAATGAAGCATTTGAGCCATCCTCGTTCTTTATATTAAAATATACTTAGAGATCAAATTTTATATTTTTTGAAATATTTTTATTATTTTTCTAGATAGATACAAAATTATTATTTTTAGATGATTCTGGACCATCCAAAACAGTGATTTGTACTATCTAAAAAATTAGTAAAAATAATTCAAAAGAAATATAAAATTTGATTTTCAAGCACATTTTTAAAATATGATCTGAAATATGCTTTTCCTCTCTTTATGACTAGCTCTTTGTAAGAAAATATATATTATATTCACCCCTATATGTGCAATAATTAGTTCGGTTTCAATATGTGTTATGTCTTTCATACCTCAAATGCAACCTATAATTTAATTTTTATTTCAAAGTTTAAAAATTAATCCGAACCGCACAACATAATCTCCATAATATAATGTACTTGAAGATCAAATTTTATATATTTTTCAATTTTTTAAATTGGTATAAATTATTTTTCCAGAAGATTATGAACAATCCTAAAACAATTATGTTGTATCTATTTAAAAAAAAATTCAAAATTATAAAATTTGGTCTTCAAACACATTTTAATATGAAGATCATATTAAGCGAGATATGAACAATCTATAACAATCTTATAGTCAATTATATTTTGGAAATATTTTTTTTTTCAAAACTCTGCAAATTCATATAATAAAATCCAACACAATTAACCACATAAAAATTATATAGAAAAATACAAACATCTGTTGAAACTAATGAAAAAATATGAGAGAAGATCATAATAAATAAAGTGTGAGAATAGAATCACATGCATGATATTAATGATACGGTATATCTTGAGACTTAATCCTCTTTATAAGTTATTGATTTTATGTCACTTAAGGTAACTCATAATTTAAGATTGAATATAATCCGTTGGTTATATATTAACACAACTTTTAAAGAAATTACGTGCATTACAAATTTAAACCGAATTAATTTAAATTATGATTAGATGTAAGAGCATCTACATCCTAGCAACTCAAACGAGTTTCTAAATAACTGTTAATCACTTTTTAAAAATTAAAGGTCTCTAAAGTTTCTAATTCTCACATCTCTGAAATTAATTTTAGAGTTTCTATTAAGCCCTGTCAGCAACAAATTAAAAAAATGAAAAAATTTGAGCAAATTATTTGATCAGCATGAAGTTTATAAACAGTTTCTTAATAAGAAACTTAACTGCATAGTTTCTAATTAAGAAACTCTCTCACATCTCTGAAATTGCATTAGAAACTGCCACATCATATTAGAAACTCTAATAGTACCAGTGGTGTAGATGCTCTATCGCAGAAGATCTGAACTCATCCAACATATCCTATTATCCTGTACACATGTCATATCCAATTTTTAAACATAATAATCCATAGTATTAAAATATTTCACTGATGGGGCTCCAATCCCCTCTACTTGCTATATACATTTTAACATTAATAATATAATATTCACATAAAAGTTAACAAAGTATTATCCACGTGTATGGTACAAGCATTTTATACCCCATTTTTTTATTAATAGGAAAATAAATAAAAAAAATTCGACAACGGTGAAAGATTTGAGTGAAATTCAAAATCTAAAAAAATTATTATGGTTTATAACGTGAACGTTGTAAATCATAACATTCAGATAATTCAAATTAATTAATTTCTAATTAGTGAAAAGAAGAAAAGAAAAATACCTGGACGTTACGAAGTATAACGTTCATGGATATGCCAGTATAATTGCTCATCTCTGATTCAGAATTCAGATCCAGTGCAAATATGCAATATCTGATCTTATAAATTATAACGGTTTTCTTAGATTTCAAATTTTGTCAGAATCATTCGCTATTGTCAATATTTTTTATTTTATTTTCCTATTAATAAAAAAATCGGCATATTTTATAGTACAAATACACAGTGTTACACTAAACAGCTCCAAATGCACGGCACATGTAATCTTGCAATGCATTGAAGACGCTATATAATTCTGCAATAACTATTTCTTGATCCTAATTGTATCATAAGAACCAAATTATTTCTTAGAAAATAAAACCAATTATCAGTAGAATTTAACTTTTGATGTATTAAAATTCAACTATTAACTTCTGTGATAAAGTACTAAAATAACTTCCAAAAAGTTCTGAATTTAAGTTTCAATGAATTAATACAGTAAGAAATTTATAAGTCTAGAAAACTTTTGACATTATTATTTATTTATTATTATTATAAATATTATATAATAATGATAATAATAATAATAATAATGATGATGATGATGTATTAATAATGAAACTAATATTATCAATAATGTAATGATAATGATGATGGGATATAAGTACTAGTTGGACAAAAAAGAATTTGGCAAGAGGGTTCAAATATCTATATTTTTTTATTTTTGTGCTATTATGGGTCATCCATTTTTCAATTATTTTAATATTTTTTTAAAGTTTATACATCAAAATATAAATGTTAGATGTAATATGCATTATTTTCTCTACACACATATAAACAATTATTACTTTTCGAACTTATTCTTATATGAATCAACAAGTTAAAAAACCACATCCATAAATTCTTCACATAAAAACAAAATTAAAATATCGTAATCTTTAATACAAGAGAAAATGATATATTATATCTATTAATTTTATTTTAAAACATAAGTTTTAAATTTGAATGATTTCCATAAATGATCTATTAATTATCCATAAATCATTCTCATAAATCATTAATATCCATAAATCATTCTCA
This sequence comes from Carex parvula, assembly GCA_025461045.1. Taxonomy (NCBI): domain Eukaryota; kingdom Viridiplantae; phylum Streptophyta; class Magnoliopsida; order Poales; family Cyperaceae; genus Carex; species Carex parvula. The sequence continues at coordinate 65,626 of JAJGRW010000428.1, forward strand.
TAAGTTTATATTTCCAAGGTCTTGATACTAATAAAAACAACGTTAAAATATCGTAATCTTTAATACAAGCATAGAGAAAATGATATATTATATCTATTAATTTTATTTTAAAATATAAGTTTAAAATTTGAAGTTATTAAAATTTTATAAGTAGATGTTTAATGAAGATATAAAAAAATAAACAACCTTTAAACTATTTATTTTTGCAATTTAAATTGCAGGGGAAAGGGGGTGTATAAAACCAGAACCCAGAGGCAGTATTTGGAAAATGGAAAAAACAGCCCACAGGAAATATAGTTTTTGTTCCTCCAACCCGATCTCTCTCTATCTCTCTCTCATGGCCCCTGGTTTTGTACTTCCACCCCGACAAATGGTATACCGCCTCAAAAATCACCAAAGAAACCCTCTCGCATTCTCCCCTCTTTCTCTAATTTATTTTCCTTTTCTCATTAATCATTGTCAAATTAATCCCCGATCTTCATCGCAATCCAAATCTAGTTCGAAATCCCTTCGATTCAATTCCCTATTCGACGCTTTACTGTACAACTCTCCTGGGTTTTAGGATTCATCCCTAAAATCCAGTCTTGCTCCTTCTCCTCTTATGAGGCTTGAAGGTTCTTCGATGAACAGCAAGAGGAGGAATAGGAGGAAGAATAGAATAACTACTGTGCAAGGCTTGTATGACATGTGTAAGGCAGTCTTTGCTGAGTGCGGGCCTGGTGTTGTTCCGAGCCGAGACGATGTCAGTCGTCTCTCGTCTTACCTTGGTAATTAGAACTTTGCAATAAGTGGATTTTTGCTTGCAATTTTTTTTTTTTTTAATCTGTGCGCAATGACCATGCGGCTCTATATGCGTCTGTATTCTATCTCATGTCCTAGCTTTGTTGAATTTATTTATTTTATGCACTTAGATATATACTGGCGGGATTCATGAAGCTTTGGCATATTATGTGCATCATATTTGAGTTATTGGTTTGATCGTTGTCTGACACGGCAATAAATTAAGTCTAATAATCCAAGTCATTTTATCAGTTCCAATAATAGATTGATTGATGAAGCTTTTTGTTGTGTGCTTGTTTCGTACTATCATGCAATGAATATAATGCATTATCATAATCAATTCTATTTCAAGCGTTTTACTTTGCATAATAAAGTACATTGAGATGAGGAGTTCCAGTGCCACAAATTGCCACAACTTCTCTTTTGCATTAGTTTTTTAAAATCTAAATCTAAACGGAAAACCCAAACTATTGATCTGTTTCTCTTCATGACTGATTCATCATGAACGACTTCGTTATTTTTTGGGGACAAGATGAATGCACTAATTATTGTTCAGTACTCCAGTGTGGTTAACATGATTTGTTCATTTTATGACTCTTGATCTTATGCAGCATAAACTAAAAAAATTATAGAATTTTAAATGAGACATCACTCGTAATGAAAAACGAGTCAAACAGTTAGAGAGGGTGTGGTGTCTTGTAGCAGCGAAAAGTTGTGGCACTGAAACCATCCTTTAGATGGGATGTGTGGTTAGTTAATTTTTGCACAGCAATAAATATTAGCTGTTTTCATTCCCGTTTCTCTTGTCTTTGGGGGGTGGGGGCTATAGTTACGGTATTTGATCCAATTTGACATGCCAATACCAAGTATAATAATTTTTCTCCTGGAGTTTGGGGTGTGGAGGTCAGGGTTTTACTATGTGCTTCTGTTCAAGCTGTTTATGCTGAGTACAACGGAATTGAATCTCCTATTAAATATGGAATTTGGATCTACAGATTAGCTTGTTCAATAACTTGCATTAATTTACTTTAGTGTAAACTTGCATACTATACTTATTCATGAACTTGCATTAGTATACGATAATACACAAATGAGACTTCTATTTTAAAATTTTTGAGAACTTGTAATTTTAATATGTGCCATCCTTAATAATTCTGTACAGAACATTTCGACAATATAGGACTGCCCAACTCGGCATGTTAGAGCCGCGTAATCAATCCTCTTTTATTTGTCTGAACTAATAATAAAATAACTTGCTAGTAGTAACAATTGTAACCTTGTCCAGATTTAATGAACTGGCAAATTGGACCTTGGCTTAGCATACAGCATAATTAGAATTGTATTTATTGTTACAATCTACCTTATGATATATAGATGGAGATAAATCCGTGGTCTTGCATAATTTACCATTCATACAGGAGCAAATTCCTCATTTGGTAACCAAATGGTCGAGAAGATATTTCCATGCTCTTCAGATAACTTGTCTACAAAAATTTGATTTCTTCCAATTTTCAACTAGTTTTTTATTTATGGTTGTTACTAATTTTATTGCTGAACTTATTCGGTGTAGAAAGAATGAAGCCAGAGGAACTGGGTTTGGACCCAAATATGCAATATTTCAGGCACGTGAACTCTGATTTGCCTCCACCTGTTACCTATTTGCACATTTATCAGTGTCCCAATTTTTCGGTAAATAGCTTATCTTACTATTATTTTATTAATTGTTTTTTACTTGATTAAATTAATTTACTGCAATCTGAAATTTTTCCGGAAAGGGAAAGGGGCTTATATTCCCCTACTCACTGGAATATTTTCCTGTCTATCCCGCTTTTCATTAAAATAAGAACATTGTGTACCTGCATTTAGAAGAAGAGCTAAGTTATATCTGAAATCTAAACACATGCGTTCACTAGTGTTTGGTGAACCCATTATTTCGAAAAGAGGGATATTGTTGATATTATTTACCAAAGGTGAGAGAGACAAAATTGGAGAATTTCTGCCAGTTTGGACTAGGATGAGTAGGTGATGGATAATTAATCTCAGATTTTGGCAGAAGCCTGTTTATTATTTTTGTGGAACCATAACAGTTCAACGGAGAAGTATTATAATCCTTTTAGTTTTTGGTCTTTTATTCTTGATTTTTTTCTTGATTTGGATGAACCCGGTTTTACCATGTTTCTCTCTAACCTGTCAAACTCAGTACCACTTCTGGTACAGTTTTCCTGGTAAATCTAATAGTTGCCCTAGTAAACCTTATTAGTTTACCATTCCTGTCAAGTGCTGGTATCCGTCACTGCCTAACTCTTGTTTTCCAAGAACTGTACTAAACCAGTATCTATGTGCTGGAATATATTAATGGCATATCCTCGTATTAAAATTAAGTATTTATGCAGATTGGGATATTCTGTCTGCCTAAATCGGCTGTTATACCGTTGCATGATCACCCTGGTATGACTGTCTTCAGCAAGATTCTCTTTGGTTCCATGCACATCAAGTCTTATGACTGGGTCCTGTCCTCTCAGTCCTCCGACGAGTCTGCAACTGTTATGAATGGTGGTACTGTGTTATTTCATTTTATGCTTTTTAAATGGTTTCTGATTAAGCAAACATGAACTTGATGTTGATGAAATTGAGGAGCAGGGTTTGGGTGGGGGGTAATTTCAGTTTTGCCCCATGCAAAACACGAAGTTACCCTATTCTGTATATAAAAAAAGAGAGCAATCTGCTCCTCTTTTCTTCTTAGTAGAGAAACGTTAGTTTTGCTATATTTTTTTTTTGGAGTGAGGCTGAGGGTGTTGGTGGTTGACATTTTCCTTTTGAGGAATTGTTTCTCTTTTTTCTTTTATGAGAAAGCTGTTTTCGATATTACTGGTTTTATCACTAAAGAAACTATATCAATTCTATAAATACATAGTAGCCAATAGAAATCAGTTTTAGTCCAAATTAAGCTACATAGCTGATTCAAAGTTCCTAATAGCTATTATACAATTATATCCCTAATAGCTGATTCAAAGTGGCACACTTGCATGAAACAAAATACAAAGAGGGTACAGCTTTGGGTTGTGACTCCATATCATTAGGATCTTCAGTTTCACTGTCCTTTAATGCAATGGCCTCCTACACCAGCCGTGTAGTGGTCTCATGGCTGTAAGGCCTTTGATTGGCTTAGGTGTCTCTCCCTCGTAAGTAGCCTGTTCCATTCTCCCCATAAAAAAAGCAGAAATACTGCACACTATCAATTCTGTTTATTGCACACAATGCCCTTTCTAGGTTTGTACAAGGTTTTCCATGGTCGTCCATTGTGTTGGTGCTTAACCTCACCCCCCTCTCCTTCTGATACAATCCCAGATCCTGTTAGCCGTCTCACAGGAGGTAGGGGTGACATCCATTAGTGGCATAAAAAGAGCATGTGGTGGTGGTGGTGGTGACTAAAGGCTTGGTGTTGTTGTGGTGGTGAGAATCCTCCTTTCCTGACAAGTAGTATGAAGGTTTTCACCTTTAGTGTTACAATGGAGGTAAATAGGAGTTTGGATTCTTCCACCTTTTGACCCCTTCTAAAGTTTAGGAATATGATGGATCTAATGGTCTAATGTCCCTTCCATTTGATGAGATGGATATGTAGTCTAACATCATGTTTAGGCCTCATCTTATGTTAGGGTTTTGAGCAACTGAGAAAAGTTGATGGTAAAGCGTTTGCTAGAAAGCTTCTCCTAGCTGATGTTGGTCCCATCTTAGAGTTCTTTGCCCTTATTTGCTTTAGGTTTGCCAGTGACATCTAACCAGAAGAGAGATCTATGTTGCGGTTCCCTAGTTTTCTCTTATTTTACCTCAAATAAGTAGACTCTTTTAATGCTAGGATTTCTATACCTCCACCACTACTTGCGAATTAGGGCCTTGTTCGTAGTGTGTAAATTTGGTGCAGATTCCCTCCCCCAATTTATGAGAAACAATGTCTTAAATACTATTTTTGCTGTGTAGAGATGTCTCAGTAAATGCTATAGCAAGCTATTGAACCTATAGCAGAAGCTATGCTACATAGTGATTTACGTTGAATATTAAGTTTTAAATAGTATATAAATATAATTCATCAATTAATGCCAAAAGGTTCAATAAGTTGTATAAAATCACAACAATATATTATAAAATAGGGAGGGATATAAAGGGAGAGAAGATGATTTTAGATGTTACTATATCATTCTGCTGAGTATTGAATAGTGGATTAGTCAGGGACGATTTGTTTAGCATTATTCATGAATTAAAGATCGCTTACAGGGTATGCTTGTCACACTGCTTGTAGCATTATACAAGCATATCAATCTGCCCCCTAGGTATAAATTGTAATTGTAAACCTAATTTCATTAATTCCCAAACTTGGGTTATATGGAGGGTACATATTACATAGAGGTCCTTAACTATTCTCTAATTACTCTCTATCAAAATACCCTTGATACAATCTTGATTCTCAACACTCCCCCTCAAGATGGGCGAAAGATATTCACTAAGCCCATCTTGTCACATAATCTAGAAAGACCTAAAGAGCTAAGACCCTTTGTGAGGCAATCCGCCACTTGATCCTCAGTTGGAACGTGACTTAGCTTCAGTATTCCACTATTTAGCTTTTCCTTCATGAAGAACCTATCAATCTCAATGTGCTTGGTTCTGTCATGCTGCACCGGGTTATTGGCAATGCTGATTGCCGAATTGTTATCGCACCATAGCTTCATGTGAATCCCTTGATCCATCTTCAACTCCACCAGAAGAGCCTTCAACCACAACAACTCAGAAACTCCCAAGGCCATTGCCCTGTACTCAGCCTCAGCAGTATACCGTGCCACTACCGATTGCTTTTTGCTCTTTCAAGAGACCAAATTACCTCCTATAAAGATACAATATCCTGAGGTAGATCTCCTATCATTGGCGCAACTAGCCCAATCAGAATCACAATAGCCCTTAATACCTAGAGGACCATTATTCTTGAATAACCTCTTTCCTGGAGTACTCTTCAGGTATCTCAGAATTTGATAAACTGCATCCATATGGCCCTTCCTTGGATCATGCATGCAGCGACTCACCACGCTTACTGCAACTGCAAACAAGATATCGGAACGAGTGTGACTCAGATAAATCAACTGACCTACTAACCTCTGATATCTTTCCCGATCAACTGGCTATCTAGCATCTGCACTTACCTTGTGTCTCTGATCAATTAGAGTAACTGCAGGCTTACATCCCAGCATGCCTGTTTTTGTGGGCAAGTCTAGCACATACTTCCTCTGAGATAGCACAATCCCCTCTGCTCCACGAGCCACCTCAATCCCAAGAAAATATCTGAGCAAACCAATGGCATTCACCTCAAATTATTTGCCCAATCTCACATTCAGCTGAGCAATCTCTCCCTCATCATCACCAGTGACAATCATATCATCAACATACACAACAAGCATAGTAATATAACCACTATGTTGTTGAAAAAACACTGTGTGGTCGGCATTGATCTGCTGATATCCCATACTTACCATAGCTCTCCTGAACCTGTCAAACCAAGTTCGAGAAAACTGTTTCAATCAATACAGGGACTTCCTCGGTATATATACCTTGCCCATTGTTTGCTTTGTGCTGAAGTCGAGGGGTATCTCCATATACACCTTCTCTAGCAGATCTCCATGAAGAAACGCATTCTTCACATCGAGCTGGTGTAATTTTCATCCACCATTCACAACAAGAGAAACAAGTGTTCTGACTATGCTCATCTTCGCCACTGGTGCAAATGTCTCATCATAGTCGATGCCGTATGTCTGACTGTACCCTTTCGCCACCAATCGTGCTTTATAGCGATCAACTTTCCCTTCTGGAGTCTGCTTTACTGTGAAGACCCATTTACACCCGAGCGGGCATTGAGTGGGCATAAGTGGTAATGTTACCCCTGGATGAAATAGGTGTGAAAGCTCTATAAGCGGTGGCCTTCTTGCCGTCATTGCAAGCCAATTTTTTTCTCCTTAACAACTCCAGAAGCTCATGATCCTCCTCCGTGAAGGTTAAGCCAATCTCTTCCTCTTCAGCAGATTTGCTCGATACCTCCAAGCGGGCCACCTCTATCTCCTCGTCGGCCACCACGGCCAAGTTTACGATCACCAAGTTGTCCTCGTCCACAAGCACCTCTCTCTCTATAATGCTTTGGACAGACCCTGCTCAAACGACTCACCACACCACAGTTGTAACATTTGCGAGTCTCACTGTGACTCGGGTTCGATGCCGCCAAGGCCAATCGCATTAATGGTGACTGTTGTGGTTGTGTTCTTGACGTCAACATTGACCCTGAAGCCTCTGCCTGCTTCGTGAACCTCACCAACACCTTCATATCCTCCTCATTCAATTTTTTGAAAATTTTATCCATCATTTGAACCCGTGCTTACCCCCACAATGGTAGCACAAGTTACAATTCTTCTCACAACTCACAAAAATACATCAAACAACACCCACAGAGAAACCCATCTCCATTCACGGTTTACTGCAGCGGATCTGTTACTGTAGCGATTCTCCTTCGGACGAGACCTAGACCACTCCAATCACGGCCATGTCTCTCTTCTTCATCTCAAGCCACCACGGGTCTGTGGGGAAAGCATGGGCGACGAAGAGAGGCGGACATCTCTGGTGAGAGTTGGCAGAGAGAGAAGGGGGTTTGGCGGACAGAAGTGGGTCTCTGTTTGGCGGAGCCGACTTCTGCTGTTTTTTTTTTTTGTTTTTTTTGTTTTACATAACCTAGCGGATGGAGGGAGCGAACAGAAGAGCGTCATTAATTCCCAAACTTGAGTTACATAGAGAGTACATATTACATAGAGGTTCCTAAATTATTCCCTAATTACTCTTTACCAAAATACCCTTGATACAATCTTGATTCTCAACTGTATAGGTAATGTTTTGCTGAAGGTTTATTTCATTTTTCCTATGTCTTATGGAACTGTCTATGATTCTTCTTTTTCCCCTTACACTTTTTAGCATCTCGGTAGGATATATCTGTGATATTTTAGGTTTCAGGGATATTGTATGGAACCTTCCTGTTGCAAACTGTTTATTTATGCCTTTTTTACTTTCTTGTGCTCTCAACAGAGGAGAGATTGGCCAAGGTACAAGTTGATGCAGTGTTCAATGCACCATGTGCGAATTCGATACTGTATCCAGAGACGGGTGGCAACATGCATTGTTTTACCGCAATCACTGCATGTGCGGTTTTGGATGTGCTGGGCCCACCGTACTCCACCGAAGCCGACCGGGACTGCACTTACTATGATGCATTCCCTCTCTCTTCCTTATCTGGTATACTCTCTCTCTCTCTCGCGCGCGCATTTTTGCATAGGTACATGTACAAGATTGACTGGTATGGTATACAGCAACTACTTACCATAAATATGCAATCAAGCAAGCCTCTATTATGCCCATTATATCTTTGGTGGCATAAGAATTTGTATTCCAAGTATGTGCGAGCAAGCCTTGATTGCACCACGTCTCTATTTCTTTCTTTCTTATAATAAAAACAGTAGTTTTTGTTGCAAATGTATTCCCTTTATAAATTACTCTTAAGGTAGGACTAAAAGAAAGCTTTTAACAATCGAATGTAGAGTAATGCCAAAACATTATAAACTGACAAATTGGCATGGACAAGTGTTTTTTGTGTTTGATTGACAAATTTGCACCAAAATATGGTAATGCCAAAACTATTGCATTAATATTTTTGCTGAATTGTACTTCTTTTTTTATGTGAGATGGTACGAGTGTGCCTAGTGAAGAAGGAGAGTATGCATGTCTAAGAGCAAAGAGAGAGATACCGAGCAGCTTCAAGCTTGAGGTGGGCGAGTATGATGGCCCCACCATAACTGAGAGGTGATTAACCAATAATCATAACTCCGCCATTGAACTCTTCCACAAAAGGGGAGAAATCCTGGTTTTGTCAATGTAGATATAATACCAGTGAAAGAAATAGTAAAAAGGCTATGGAGGGTAATTTAGGAAATGAGTCTTTTTTGGATGGGAGGTGTCTAGTGGGACTGGGAAAAAGGTGTTGACAGCAATTTTTTTTTCCCCTGTTAGAATATTCTTTTTCTTTGTCCATGTTTTCTTCATAGATATCAAACTGATATTATGTTGAAAGATGGTCAGCTGCATGGATAATTTTGATAAAGTTTATTTTGTGAATTTTTGAGTAACTTAGCTCTTAAAACCTGATTAGTGATTCTGTATGTTAGTACGTCACCTCTGCAGTATACCTTCATTTTTTGCTGTATTTTAAAATGCTTGGAGAAATATCATTTGCAAAATATACTACATGTAATGTTCATAGATATTTTCGTTGTGAACGCGTGGACAATTTTTAGCTTAACATCTTACATGCATGCGTGTGTTCCTGTAATTGTGTCAAGGGGAGGGTTCTTTTCATACATCATCGTACTTTATATTTAATATCTTCATTTGTAAAATTTAAACTATCAATCTGAACCGCTTAACATGATATTCATATTAAAATATGTTTGAGGATGAAAATTTATAATTTTTGAAATTTTTTTATATTTTTTAAGAAAAATGCAAAATCACTGTTTTTGAACAGTTCAGAAACAATAATTTTGTATTTATCTTAAAAAATAGTAAAATAATTTCAAAAATTATAAAATTTCATCTCCAAGTATATTTTAGTATGGATATCATATTGATAGTTTGAACTTTGAAAACGAAGATATAAAATATGAGGTATGAAACTCAATATGATATCCAAACTATTGATCAATGAGAAAGAGAATTTTCAATGAGGTAGGAAAGAGAGATGTACAAGCCATATCATTTAGTAGGAAAGAGATGAGGTATTGGAACCCTGTCTCTTGTGTGAAATATTCTGTAAGTCGGCGGTAGAATTTTCAATGAGAGATGAAACAAGCCATAGCTAATTATTTAAGATGTTTAAACACTAATCATGCACGATACCTATTAATCTTATATCTATAAGAGCAAGTATTGACTTGAACGTAGATAATGTTACGCTCAAGTCAATATCTAATGATCTAAAAAAAGAAGAAAGTTTCTCATATGAATATATATACGAATTATGAGCTATTACAGGAGTATTCAAGGAAGGTCCCTTGAATGATAAAATCATAAAATAATAGTTTGAAATATACAAGCCGTTGACTTACTGAATAAAACTTTAATAACTTTTGTTTTTCTCCAAGAATTTGAATCTTTTACTTAAACTAAATACAACTCTAATAATTAAATTAAATTCTTACGAGTTATTAAAGTTGATTAAAGTTAATTTGATCCCTGCTTATTTATTTCATTTCTAAAATTTTATTAATAAATCTATTCAACATAATATATGTTTTAATAATTTCAATAATTTCAGTTAATAAAGATCGGATTAGTTAATACAGTCAAATAACCTAACTGCATTATTTAATTAATGTTATCAAATTAATTGTGTCACATTTTTATTTAACACCCTCTCTTATCTAAACTATATGAACATAATTATTTAATTAAGTTAAATATTAAATAGCTGATACCATAGTTCTGTTCTTTTAACACATTCATTAGTATAATGATCAATACAATTATTATGTTAATAAATAAATACTGCCCAATTGATTCCTTGAAAATATTTTCTTTAAAAAATAAATCTCTAACACGCTTTCAGAAATAATTCTCTCAATTTTGTTTTTCTGTATATTTATTTACACAGTCTGTATTAGAAATAATTTCAGATGTTACATTTGTTTAAAATCGCATAAATGTTTTATTCATGAATTAAAAAGTATATAATATGTAATAATATTTCTTAAATACGGTTATTTAAGATAAATGCGAGTTATATTAGTGTTCCATGCTAATAATAATGAATTGCAGCAGTCATTTTTTTTCCCATTTTATATAAAGCTAAAATATTTTTATTTTTCTGCATAATTTAAGATATTTGAACTATAGGGAATTCATTAGGATTTTACCAATTTTTTTTAACCTTTATTTTACTGATGCACACTCCACAAACAATATTGGATTTTTTTTAAAAACAGTAATTAAAATAATTAATGTTAAAAAACCAACATGATTACCGAGTTTTTTAGAAAAACAGCAAAAATCGAAATGCCATTTCGGTTAAGGGTTTTTTTTTTTTGCTTCACCGAATTGCCATTTCGGTTTTGGTTTTTTTCACAGCGTTTCCGCCACCACGCCACATAAAATCCGAAAAGTGAGCAAACCGAATTGCCAATTCGGTTTGGGGCTTTTTTAGCCTAAATCGAATTGGCATTTCGGTTTAGGTTTTTTTTTTTTTTTGACTTCTTTTGATATATAATTAGCATATTTATACTAAAATACGCTAAATTACTTGAAATTATGTTGAATTACACTATATTAAGTTAAATTACACTAAATTACATTACATTACGCTAAAATACGGTTAATTACGCTAAATTACATATGAATAGGGACGATATCTTCACTGAAAAGGCGAAAAACGACGGCGAAACTTCAAACAGTCATAAAACGACTCCCGAGTGTCCAATTTCAGCAAATGACCACTTTTCGGAAAGCTTGCAAAAATACACATGCGTCCATGCCTGCTACATCAAATTTCGAAATTCATAATTGCCAAAAAAACTAAGAGAAGAGCCTCAAAACTTAAGTTGAAGTTTTCGATTAAGATTTTCATTTCTATTATTCTATCTAAGTAGCTCAGTAAATTAGTTACATAATGAACTTGTAGATTACCAATTTTTACTATTTTCAAAAAAAATTTAGTATTGTTTATGATTTATGAAAGATGGCACAAAATCTGCCTAATTTAGCGTAATTTTGCGTATTTCAGCATAATTAGCGGAGTTATTGTAATTTAGCGTAATTTAGTGTAATTCAACATAATTTATTGTAATATAGTGTAATTCAACATAATTTCAAGTATTTAGTGTATTTTTTATTTTTTTGCTAATTATAAATCAAAAGAAGTATTCTAACAAATAATTTAAATAAAAAATTTAAATTTTTAGTATTAGATTTCTTTATTTTGCTCTTCTTGGTGTCTTAAAAAAAAAAAAAACCCTAAAACGAAATGGCAATTCGGTTTAGGCTAAAAAACCCTTAAACCGAGTTGCCATATCGGTTTAGGGGGATTTACACGAAAGGTTACAGAGTTTGGGCGGGGTTTTTGTGAAAATGGGGTAAACCGAAATGCCATTTTGGTGAAGCAAAAAAAAAAATCCTTAAACCGAAATGGCATTTCGGTTTTTACTGTTTTTCTAAAAAACTTGCTAATCATGTTGGTTCTTTAACATTAATTATTTTAATTACTGTTTTTAAAAAAAAATCCAACAATATTGAGCAAAGCATTTGTTTTTCTTTTAATATAAAAAAGTAAGGATAAGCCACCTCAGCAGCTAAATGCGACTGGAGGCATCAGTTTCAGATTGCGTCGACCGTGGGGTCCGCATAAAACGGATAGATCCAGTCAAAGCCACTGCGGTCTGCCGTCTGTGGCGAGCATCCAACCCGCAATTGCAAAAGGCCAAGAAGTACGGCGAAATAAACAATGGAAAAATAGATCCTACACGGAAGACTACTCAACTAACGAGTCAGGAGATCAAACTAACCCTGCACCTCACGCGTCATTTGTGGGGCCCGCACGTGAAGTGAGGAGGAGCTTTTAGGCTTCATTTTTTTGGGAATTCCTCTGCCGACGAAGAGTGTTGCAAGTTGCAACGAACAAAGTAACCATCTTACTTAACACCGCAATTTAACTCATTACACAAAAGACTGTATAGATTGGATTACAGCAGAATAACATATATGGACTCAATCCGACGACTGAAAACATTTTTAGCGAGGGGGGATTGGCACCGCCCATACTTTGCACCAGGATTTATATATAGTATTATTTGTTATATAGGTTTCAGTGCTGCCACATTGAAATCGAATAAAAGAACCGTCATGGAACTCATGATAGTCGTCGGAACCTCAACTTTTGACTATTTTATTTGAGAAATTTAGATATATACCCATCATAACTTCATTAATTAGATATTTACCCATCAAAACTTAAAATTTAGTTATTTCCCCATTCAATCTCATTTATTTTATTTATATATCCATTTTGTGATTTAATCAATTAAAAACACTAATTAACACTGATAAAAAAATTAAATGACATTTTTGCCCTTATCCCTTCATTTGCTAATAACTGGCCCTCCTCCTCTTTTCCCCATTACTCATTTATTTTTTCCTTTTTCGTTTTGCAAAAGAAAAATGTCCGGAGTCACAATCAAATTCGAGACCCAATTTGCAACGCCAGTGTTGCTGATCGTGCTTGCATTTATCCAAAAGTGAAAGCTCTCCAATTTTGATGAGTAAATATCTAATTATGAAGTCATGATGGGCATATCTGTAAATTTCTCTTTTATTTTTTTGTAAGAGAAATTTTGGTGGGAGAAAGCAACGCGGCCACATGCGGTGAACTAGTAATCATTGAATTTTATTTATTAATAAAAGAAGAAGAAAAAAGTGGGCCAGCTTTCAACTCTTTAATTACTTTCAAACCCTTTGCTTTTTCTTTTAATCATAAGTCAAAGCTTCATCCTTGGATCCAGCTTTAATTACAATGAAAATAAATTATTTTTAGAGAAAGATGAATATCAAGTTTTCAAATTATAGTATTTATAATTTAATATTTATAAAAATCTTTTTTATTTGAATTTCAACCTCTCGATCTTTTACATAAATAAGGCCACCTTTTGTCAATAAATCAAAAGCCGATTCTGCATTCAGTGTGTGGTTGCTTTGCGAGAAATGAATTAAATTAATTAATTTTTATATTAGTTATTGCAGCTGAAAATAGAAAAATTATAATTGGAAATGGACTGCTCAAAAGGTGTGTGTGTGTATATATATATATATAGAGTGAGGCTACGGTGCTATGCATAGCACGGATTGGGTCCGTGCTACGGCTCAAAATTTGACTTTTCAAAATCCTAACGGTCGATCCGAACCGTTCAACATGATTATAAAATGAATATGTACTTGCAAACCAAATTTTACATTTTTTTGAATTTTTTTACTATTTTTTCGAAAATCACTTGATCTGAACATTCTGGACCATCCAAAAACAGCCTATCTAAAAAAATAGTAAAAAAATTTGAAAAAATGTAAAATTTGGTTTGCAAGTACATATTCATTTTATAATCATGTTGAACGATTCGGATCGACCATTAGAATTTTAAAAAGTCAAATTTTGAGTCGTAGTACGGACCCAATTGGTGCTATGCATAGCACCGTAGCCTCACTCATATATATATATATATATGAGCAAGACTAGGGTGTGCTAGGCTCACCAAGAGGGATTGGTGAGCGCACCTCCAAAAAGCGCATTTTCAAAGTTCAAATAGTCGATTCGAACCTTCCAACGTGTTCTTCATATTAAAATGTGCTTGCAGACCAAATTTACATTTTTTGGAAATTTTTTACTATTTTTTCAAATTTTTGAAAAACTAACAAACTAAACAATAATTTGGAAATTTGAAAAAACAAATGATTTTCAAAAATTCTGAAAAAATAGTAAAAAATTTCCAAAAAATGTAAAATTTGGTCCTCCAAGCACATTTTAATATGAAGAACACGTTGGAAGGTTCGAATCGACTATTTGAACTTTGAAAATGCGCTTTTGGGAGGTGCGCTCACCAATCCCTCTTGGTGAGCCTGAGCACACCCTAGTCTTGCTCTATATATATATATATATAGAGAGAGAGAGAGAGAGAGAGACTATGGTGAGTTGTGACGTTTTACTTCACGCCATATTTTTATTTTGAAAATTCAAACAACCGATCCGAACTGCTCAACATGTTCTCTATATTGAAATGTGCTTGGAGGCTAAATTTTACATTTTTTTGAATTTTTTACTATTTATTAAGCCACTTTGAAATCGCTGATCCACTGTGAACAGTAAAAATTTCTGGACCACCGGATCAGCGATTTTCAAAGTGGCTTAATAAATAGTAAACAAATTCCAAAAAATGTAAAATTTGGTCTCCAAGCACATTTCAATATGGAGATCATGTTGAGCGGTTCGGATCTATTGTTTAGATTTTCAAAATAAAAATATGAGCGTGAAGTAAAAATGACCTCTTACTTCACAACTCACCATAGCCCAGCTCTATATATATATATATATAGATAGACTATGGTGAGTTGTGAAGTAAAACGTCGTTTTACTTCACGCCATATTTTCATTTTGAAAATCCAAACAACCGATCTGAACCGCTCAACATGTTCTCTATATTGAAATGTGCTTGGAGACTAAATTTTATATTTTTTGGAATTTTTTTACTATTTATTAAGCCACTTTGAAATCGCTGATCCACTGTGAACAGTAAAAAACAGTAAAATTTTCTGAACCACCGGATCAGCGATTTTCAAAGTGGCTTAATAAATAGTAAAAAAAATTCCAAAAAATGTAAAATTTAGTCTCCAAGCACATTTCAATATAGAGAACATATATGTTGAGCGGTTCGGATCGGTTGTTTGAATTTTCAAAATAAAAATATGAGCGTGAAGTAAAATGACATCT